>BSBK01000415.1:0-185000 GCA_027943335.1 Chamaecyparis obtusa
GAGAGAGAGAAGGGGAAGGGGAGAGAGTAGGAGAGAGAGAGAGAAGGGGAAGGATAACCAATTCATTACAATATTAATCAGTAAGGAGCAAGGAAAACTTAAATAATATCACAATAGGTATTAGAAATCCAAATTCTATTTAGGAGTTTTAAGCAAAGTGAGTAAGGTCTTGGATAGGGACATTATAGATCCACAAATTGTTCAGTAGATACCTCCAAGAACCCACATACACGGGAGTAGGTTTGAAGTAAGACTAAGATTGTTTATTGGTTCAAAAATATTACTGTGTTGTACTTTTGATTAACATCCAATGATTGGATATGAAATTCACAAATTTGATTATATTACCACTGGTTCTATTTCAAATTCTAGAAAAAATGGATATTTGACATATGCTCATAAATTTTAGTCAACACCACTTAAAAATAACACATCTATTTATTTTTACACATTGAGAATATCATCAATAGGAATTGAACTGAAATTGACATAGGTCATAGGAAATAAATGCCCCAACTATTTTCTGTCTTCTGCATTTTGAGTTTCTTATTACAATCAGGAGAAGAATATTACTCTCCAAATGGTTTTGGACAGTAACATTTGTACTTCCTCTTTACAAATATTTCTTCCCTCATCTTGCTACCTATTGATACCAACAAAGTGAATCTAGGCATTTCTACCATGTAATGGGAGAAAAATGGTTTCCTAATTGATATGTGTCTAAATAATGCATGCAAGAACCTTTTCTTTGATATTGGTCACTAACCCTTTACAATAGAAAATGTTTACAAAAATTGGCATGTACTTGCATGAGGACATTATATATTACAAAAATCCTGCACAGAAGCAGCTGGCAAGCTGCTCAAAAGGTAGTAATTGATAGAAAGTGGGATAATGTAGATGCTTTAATAAACCACTATCTTCTATACTCAAGGAACATCTGGTTCATCTGCTCGACTGGGGCATGTTTGGGAATAGACAATCTCCATTTAAACTCAAGTCTCTAGAAGTAGTTATATTTTTCAGTGGAGGAGATACACCCATTGGATCTACAATAAATTTATGCTCACTAGAATTTCCATTTCTCTTCAATTGGGATACTCTTTCCAAAATTGCATCTACCCTTTTACCAATTTGGGAAATCAATGGGTCTATTTGTGGACCTCCAAGGTGTTGGTCACCTAAACGAGAACCTTGATATGAATCAGGTGCTTCTCTATGAAAGAGATCAGTACCTTGAGAAGCTCTCCACTTGTCAGCTAAATTAAAACCTTGGACCATAGATGGCGGCCCTTTGTTGTAAAATGAGGAGTGAGACTGCCTTGCCAAAGGTGGCAATGAACTTACATTTGAGGGATAATGCCCAAAATGAGCAACTTGGTTTCCCAAGTCCCATAAATGCAAGGCCATTGACGAATAGGTATTTCTAATAGAAATATTTGTGGTGCTAGAATGAAGTGCATGACCAAATTCTTTTCCTGCTAATGAACCAATTTGAGGCTTCATTTCACATTGCTCTGTGGATAATTCCACAACACTTGTTACTTTTCTATCTGAATTTTTTGTGTCAGTGTACATGTGCACTAAAGAGCTTTTGTCACTACTTGAGCTACTAGCAGATGGTGAGTACTCATCATCATCATGTGACATAGGCTCACACACATATCTTACTTCTTTCCTTTTCCACTTTCCCCTTCCTAGCTCTTCCTCCTTATCTGTAACTTCTATCATGGGTCCAAGAAGCTCTTCCCACTCTTTCCCATTAATATGCAAATATTTTTGTTTGTAACAGTATTTTCTACATATATTATGATATTGATCTGCTTTGATGCACCTTCACTATTTGATCCATACTTCCCTTTAATTTCACTTTCTTTGCTCATTTTGCACATCATAGGCCAGGATTTGATAGTAGATATGACCTTGGTATTGCCGACGTTAATGATAAATTTTACCTTTTAGCTATTAATTTTTTGTCATTTTTCCCCGTATGATGATTTTGTATACAAATTGTGGATATTCTCTGGGAAACTTTACCTTTTTTCTTGTAGGATGCCTTTGTATACAAATTTTGATGAATCTCTGTTAAAGAGTAGGTAAGGATGGCTAAGCTAAGTGCAGTGGAGAGGGAGAGGACTAAATTGAGAGAGTGGAGGAGGAGAATGGTAATGAAGAAAATATTTCATGGCTAACAGAAATATGGAAATTTTAATCTTCCTCCTAGAGCAGACATTAATGAAGTTCTCTGTGCATTAGTAGAGGTAGCCGACTGGATTGTTGAAGTTGATGGTACTACATATAGAAATGTGGTATGTATTTTTGGCCTAAATTTTATTTTTCATTTCTTTTAGGTCTTTAAAGGAAGCTGGCTAAATCTTTGTATTAAATGTAGGGAATGCATGAAAATAATATGATTCTGAGCATGAGCACGAGTCCTAGTATGCCTTATCATGCGTTAGGACCCCTAGGAAGTCCTCATGACCCTTATGGACACATTGGAATGCTCAAGTGTGTCTTAAGGAGTCCTACGAACCCTTTAGACACACTTGAACATTCAAATGTGTTAAAAGGGGTCAAGGGGACTTCTTAGGGGTCCTAGTATGCCTTATCACATGTTAGGACCCCTATGAAGTCCCCATGACCCCTATGGACACATTAGAACCCTCAAGCATGTCCTAAGGGGTCCTACGACCCCTTTGGACACACTTGAGTGTTCAAATGTGTCAAAAGGGGTCATGGGGACTTCCTAGGGGTCCTAGTATGCCTTATCACGTGTTAGGACCCCTATGAAGTCCCCATGACCCCTATGGACACATTGGAACCCTCAAGTATGTCCTAAGGGGTCCTACGACCCCTTCAGACACACTTGAGCATTCAAATGTGTCAAAAGGGGTCATGGGGACTTCCTAGGGGTTAGGGGAATACTTTAAGGAACCCCCCTCCTGAAAAGTATAAAATTGTAGTGAATCACATGTATTTTGGGGTGAAAATGTTTAATAGTGATGGCGAATTATGTGTCAAAATATGGATATTTGGTGGTGAATTTTTTAATAGTGTGTACAATTTTTATAAAAAAATGACGACTATAATTTTTTTATAATAAAATTATTAATATTGATGGTGAATTATGTTTTAAAATATGGATATTGGTTGGTGAATATTTTAATAACGAATACCATTTTTATAATAATATGGCAAAACTATTTTCCAAATATGTGAATTAATTTATTTGTCATGGCGAATGGTTTTCAAAAATTTATAGTTGGTATGGTGATTGAATAATTGGAAATTTGAAGAATGACGTGTGATGATTTTGGAGAGAGTTTTCACTAAAGGAGTTATCGCACCACATTCCCTCCAAAATGTAGCTTCCACCGTTCATCTCTATTAATCCAATGGTTGTGATTTGATGTTGAAGTTGCATCGGGTCCCACTCCCATCACTATGACCATTGACGTCATAGACTCAAATGAAATACGTTCGTTTGATTACAACATATCAACGACCAAAGTCAAATTTTAGGCCTATTGTTGGTCTTCATAATATATACGAAAAACTCTTGGTGGAATCATGACACATCATGTCATACCATGTGTCATGATTCCACCGAGAGTTTTCCATATATATTATGAAGACCAACGATACGTGTCATACCACGTGTCATGATTCTACCAAGACTTTTTCGTAAATATTATGAAGACCAACAAAAGGCCCAAAATTCAACTTTGGTCGTTGATATGTTGTAATCGAATGGACGTGTGACACTGTAATATTAAATAGAAATATTAGAATTCTTTTGGAAAATTCGGTAATATTAGATAGAAATATTAATTAATGGTGATGAGTAGATGAGTCATGACATCAATTAAAGTAATGTGCATTGTGAATTAATGATTTCTTTGATGGCACCTTTCAATTTCACTGACAGATATGTGTGATAGTGACATCATATACCTCGATAGATTAATGCCTTAAAGTTAAGGCTTGAATGAAAATGTCATATCATATAAGGATATTGTTTTCTGACCATTTGATGATCTTAAATCAATGGTAAAGCTTCATTTCCTGCCACCATTTCCCAGCTAACATACTTTGCTTATTATTTCTGCAGAGTGGGCACAGGTTTTAATGTTTTTTAAAAATAAAGAATTGTTATGTCCACCTGCGTGGCACAATCCTTTTGGCCTTCATTATTCCCAAGATAGAAAATGTCTTATCATAAGTGTTGTTTCCAATTCCACCCAGTGTTGCATTAAATATGAAAGATTTAGTGATTTTGGGACAGTTACCATTCATCTTACAATTTAATTAGATCTTTAGGGGAATGATTTTCAATCAGGACTTATAAATAGATCGATCTATGCTTGTTAATTTATGATTGTGAAAGCATATTTGTGAGAATAGTCTGCAAGTGCTACTGCTAGGTTCTCTGTGAAAGCATATTTGTGAGAATAGTCTACACCGTGCGAATGGACACTCTAATTCATTTGAGATGCACTACCTTGGAGGACCAAAAGGCCTTTCTGGGCCTGGTCACAGACCCAATCCTAGCGTCTATTGCTACAGAGTTGGGAGCCTTCACAAAGGAGGCTATAAGGATGGTGCTTGATCTTGAATTTCTGGAGAGTGAAAATCAGTATAGAGTCACCACTGACATTTCATCTCAATTCTTGGCTTCTCTATTGGACCTAGAGGGGGGGGGAAGGTGGATATGATCATGCTTCCGAGGAAAGTTTTCAAAGAAGAATACCTCGGTGACGATGTGCATGTTGTCATATTTCAAAAATTGGGGTTGGAATTCTTTGGGCAAATGATTTGCCTAAGATTCTAGAACCAGGAGTAGTTGTTCCCAAGAAACCATTCCTACTGAACCTTGATGCTGAGTAGCTCATGCGTCATCAGAAGTGGGCACAAATTGGGAGGGATTTCCTTCGGAAGTGGCACCTACTGGATGAACCCGGGGACTATATGTGGCTAGAAGAATTCATCGACATTATCCTCTCTAAAAACTTTGACACAGAAGTTTGAAGGAAGGGAGCCTTAGCTGAATAGTCTGTGATTCTACGTAGTTTCTACTCTCTAGTCCTTCTACTGTGTCTCCTTATGTTGGTAGATAGCTTACCACTGGTAGTAGCTTACCAGGGTTTTTGAAATGATATAAATTGTAATCACATATGTTAAAAAATATAATATGAAAATGTTTTAATAATTTTGAAGTGCTACTGCTTTTATTTTTTGTTTTGATTATAAGAATTGTTAATATATATGGTTTATGGGCATATTTGAATTGTAATGAAATTTTGCCTTATATAATATAAAATTTTTGCATTGCGCTTTTGTTTCATGCAATAATTAAATGTTTCAAAACTTTATCATTTCTGGTTCAAATTTCATGGATAAGCTATTCTAAGTGAATATAGTTAATAATTAATATTCATTAGTGTGTGTTAAATTATTAATATTTTAAAATCATGAAAATCATTGGATTACAAGAGATGAATGGTTGAAGTTGTATTTCAGAAGAACTATGGGTTTCAAAAAGCTTTTCTGAAAACTCACTTCGAAAATGTGACACATAGTATGTCATTGACGTGTAATTCATCAAAAATATTAACAGTTACACGTAGTATGTTTTAGAAAGATTACATTACATGTAGTATAATGTTTTAGAAAGATTACGTTACAACTTACATGTGTTTTAGAAAGATTATATACCATTAGATTTAACGAAAGGTTTTTAACCTTTTCTTTCTAAAAACCTATTGACTCGTAGCAGCAGAGCTAAAAAGAACTGTTGAACCATCACCGAAGATTTCAAGATTGTAATTTGTGAGAGCCTTACCCGTTCTAACTTATATCTATCCTGATTTCAAAGTTTAATTTTGGGTAAGTTTAACTTGATTTTGAAATTTTATTTCTTGCATGTATAATTGGGGTTTTCTTAAATTGGGGTTTTATTAATTAGTTAGTTATTATCTGTGATTTTGTTAGTAAATATCTATGAATCTATGTTTTTTCATTCTTCCGAAGAACAATGGGGAAAGCGAAAACTCAAGCAGATGGGAAACTTTTAATAGACTCCAGAAAACTAGTAGAAATCCCTGGTTTCATTGATGAGTATGACGATGTTTATGATCCTGTTATCGACGGTGAAAAGAGAGTTATAACAATTAAACATTCATTGTACAGTAAGGCAACTAGGCCAAAGAGGTGTTATTTTATAAAATTTAACCCAGTGGTAGGTGCAGAAACAAATAAAGTTGCTTCGTGGGATGTTGGTTTGGGTCACATGTTGTTACCCAAAGTTTTCCCTTGCCCAAAAATTGTCTTCATTTGTGCAGAAAATTATGATGAAGAAAGAACAACAATTGTGAATAAAAAAAATCAAGAAGAAATTTTATCAATAACCGAGGAAGAATTTCATAGTTTGCTAGACCTAGGGTTTGGCCGACAAAATTGTAATGTCTGTATTGACCTAGGAAAACTAGCAGAGCCAATATGAGGTAGTCTCTCCAAATGCAAAAGATTCATTTATAAGGGGTCTAATAGTTCTAGAGGCAAAGGCTTCATTAGGTGAGAACCATAAGCCTCCTTATGATTTTAACATTTTTGTGCCATGGGTTCATGATTCTATATCCTCGCTAGCATTTTGCTTGGGACTGGAAAATAATAGCGAAGTGAGTGCCATCATTCTTCAATTCATTTGGGACATCCATTGTGTCAATGAACCAGTAAGATATAAATTTGTTGGACACATGGTTCACTCAATGCAAGAACAATTAGCATTGATTAAAAGAGGCAATTCTAAGACATTTAGGTTCACAACCTACTTGTGCTATCTCCTGCTAGCTAAGCATGTGGCAATATTAATGAGCAATGGCAACAAGCTTGAAATTCACAGGGGGACAGGTACTCCAATATGTAACTAGACACCTCAGATAAGAATGTATGATACCAAAAGGAATTACAGTAATTTTGTAGACTTCTTTTTGGCACCATTGCACAAAAAAATAACAAGCACTCCAATGCTCAAATTGTTTGATTCATGTAGGGATTGCATCCAACTTGGAAGCAAAATTTAATTGGCTGACTGGTACTTAATGGAAGATTACACTGTGCTAAGGTTTTACGGATTAGAATTGCAACCCCACAAACTTCCAATGCATGTGACAGACAGGGTGTTTGCAGTAGAATATGTAGTACAACTAGTGAGCACAAATAGACTCTTCACTAGCCAATCGAAGAAGAGCATATTCCATTCCTTACCTTTCTCAATTGGAGGGTTAACATTTGAGAGAAAGGCATTCAAAGTGGCAAAATTTTTTATAGATATTTTTCAATTTGATTTAGATTGGTACTGGAAGTATGATCCACTCAATCATTCAAACAATGCTTGTTGCTAATAAGAACTCTACAAACTTATTTGAACATGAAAGTAAACCATTGCTAGAGAGGTTGAAAAACAAGGATAGCTGGGATGATGTTACAAAAGAGATGGAGAAACTTTCTGTTGAGGAAAAAATTTCAGTTCAACAGTTGTCATCACAAATTATGAAAACAATAAACTAAGGCATTGTACAGCCTAGGATGTCCTACAATTTCTACAAAAAGCTGCTAATCCATCAAACATAAAAATACCAAAGAGAATAGCAGAAGCTTGTAAGGATAGAAAATGCACTAGAACAAAATTGGATGATTTTTGGAGTATGAGAAAGGAGCTTGGTGAACCAAAGACCAATGAAGATCTGGATGAAATAGATGAGGATATAAAGCTTAGAAAATTATGGAATTTGGAGCATCCTAACATGGCATATGACAGTGAGGGTGATAATCAAGACATTGAGGATGATAATCCACCAAGTGCATTTACTCCAGGCTAGAGTGGAACCAACCAGGATTGGAAAAAAGTATATAGAAAAGGGGTAGACATTGTTGAAAAAAATGGGTTATAAAGGTGGTGGTTTGGGTCCCACAAGAGATGGCATTTGGAATACAATTCAGATAGAAAAAATTGCTTATGATTGTGGTGCAGGCCTTGGGTTTGAATCTACTAGCTACTACTGGGTCTGGTAGTGGCACTGGTGCTAGTGGGACTGGAAAACTTATACAACAAGTTCCCTCTCTAAAGAGACCAGTAGAATCTACATAGAATCCCATAGTAGAAGATAGTGTCAAGAAACAAAAGCTTTCCCCTTCTAGAAGAACACTGACAATAATGTCATATGGTCGTAAACAACTGTTTGCAGTTTCAGGTTCAGAAAAAACCTCTAGAAGTTTAAATCCTCAAAGAGCATTAGTTAGATCAACAGGCATTGCAAGCTCTGCCTCTGGTTCACCTTTCAAACATTCAAATCCTTCTACAACACCAAATTTTCATTTCAATGATTTCTATAATAAATTTGTAGAAACAATAACCAAGAATAAGGAAATACAAAAGACCATGCAGACTGGTGCACTTAATGCAGCTATACAGGAACAACCTACATCCAATAGGGTTTTACCAACATATGACCCAAAAAGAGACATGATGGAGTTCATGGTTGTTATTCCACCAAATAAAGATGGAAACCCACCAGAGAGTCAGATAGATTCATTTGAATTTCAAGTTACCACTCTCCAAATGGATTTTTCCAAAGTTAAAAGTGTGGACAAAATCAATGTGTCAAGTCTACAAAGCAAGTGGTCTACAGTGCACTGCTAAAGCTGGAAAGAGAGAAAAGAAAGCTCAAGAAAAAATAGAAAAGTTACAGGAAGACATTGGCAATGAAAAAGCAAAGAGGAAAGCTTCAGAGAACAGTTTGAAAGAATTACAGAAAAAGATTAAAAAAATTGACCTCTACATCAGCAGATACAGAGCAGGAACATGCAGAGGCAGTAGTGAAGGAACAGGAGCAGGTAGAGCTAAAGGATCTGAGGGGAAAATTGGAAGAAATTAGTAAAAAGCTAGAGGAAGAGAGAGTCAGTTTAGAAAAGTTATTTAAAACCATGGAGAGTAATGCTACCTCCAACCAGGAGTTGCAAAAGCAATTGGACTCTCAGGCAGATAAAGCCAATCATTGGGAACACAAAGCAGTGGAAGAGAAAAAGAATTGTGAAGAAATGTCAGAAGAACTAAAGAAGGCTAATAATACAATTCAAACTTTAACAAATACTAATAATAATTTAGTGAAGATTGCAAAAGAACACATTTGGGGCCAAATATTGGTGATGTGTAATAGCTTGTATGAGTGGTTTGAATTTCTTCAAAGTATGATAGTATGTTATTTGAAGCTCCATAAGAACATTGAACAGAACATGGATGTTGTCAAGAAAGAAAAGAAAGGAAAAGATATTATGCAACAACTCTACAGTAAGAGTGATAGTTATCTATCAAACAAGGGAATTAGAAATCGCCTTGATGCCTTGGTAAAGTTATCAAGTATCATTTGAAAATATGAGAAGCTATAGGAAGCACAAGAATTGGATGACAAAGGTCAGCAGAAGATGACAAAGATGGAACAAATGAAAGTGAATATGGAAAGTCTTGGTTTGCCTAAGGGATTTGACGCAAATAACTTCATTGGAAGAGAAAATTACAAAATAAGGTTGCATGACAAAATAAATACTGATTTATGCTTTCTTCCTACAGACATATCTCCTGATACATTCATGGATTTCATCAAACCAGTGAGAACTTTGAGTGGAGTTTTAGAAGCAACAGTGCTGTCAAGTCACACTTCCAAATATGAATTGCTAACGAAGTTGCTGGAGTGTGACTGTAACACCTCGCCAAGGAACCCATGAGAGATTAACCTATAACTTTCTACTAAGTTTGGTGACTATTTTTTTTTTTAATAGTTAACAAATAAGATACACAATAGTGCAGAAGCAATTACCATTTACTCACATTAAACCAACAACCAAAATAGATTACAAATCTCGAGGGTTCCTTGATGTAGAATTACTTAAGAACAAGAACACAACTAAAGAAAGATAACAAAAGATTCCATATCATAAATGATACAATTACAACTTACAACAATAAATACAATCCTCATGGACATCCATGATAACTAATACACTGACATCCACTGCACATGTTGCAGGGTATGTAATAATAAATCTAACACAGAAGTGCAAAGTCCATATTAGGTATCACATGCGATACTCTAATATAGGATTACATAAAGGAATATAAGATAAGAAACCAATAATGAAGAATAAAGGAAGAACCATAAAGACATCCAACTACAAAAGTATCAACAACACCGACACCAGGATGTCGAATCTCAAATGGTAAAGAATCACTACCACCCATTTGTGTAGAACCACAAAGGTCTACCCCACCATGCTGAGGAGATAACCACAAACCCCAATCAGATGACCAAAACCAAACAAGGATAAAAACCACTAAGCAAGGAATCCTGAAAGCTCTCTACTCAAGGTTTACAAAAAATAAAGAGAAGGGTGAGACACACTAATCCAGAGGCATAAACAAAAACTCAGGAGATGACCTAGGCTACATGCTATGGGAGTGTCATCACATGTCTATCTACTTGAGTTACCCTGGACTGGTCACTCTGGACCCCAGACCCTCAAGCATTGAGTTACCTTGGAACTGACCACTCTGGGCCCCGGACCCTCAATACAATCCATGTGGGATTAGAATACTCTCTCTCAAATATGGGGAATTCTAATCATAACCATACTCTATATTATCTTTTTAAATGATCTATAAAGTTTTAATTACTATGTTATCACTTAATTACATAACCTACAATAGGTTACCTAGGTACTAACCACTTTGGGTCCCGACCCCTATTGTAAGCCACTCCCCTAAGATGCACCTATTCAACCTCCCCTAGGCTCATAATCACATAAACATCCAACAGGTATTCAACCAGATAATCCTAGATATAGTTTCACACATAGAAACTGAAATGATTATGAAGATACCAAAAACAAATTATAACCAACAAGAGCCCATAAGGTTGAATCAGGAATGATAAATCATAATAAGCACACACATCCAATCATAATGTTGAAAAAAAGTACAATTGACAAAGATCCCTGCCTCTGTTTCCCTTAGGTCATTCTAATGCCCGAAACCCCACAATGCACAAGAATACAGTTCAGGCATGAAGAAGACAACACTCACAATTTAGAGAACTGAACAGAAACTACAAGCACCAAAACTTCATAATGTACATGATCCAAACATAATATAGATTGCATAATAATGACAAAAGAATCATGACATAACAAGCATATTAATGTCTCTAATAAAAAGAATATTCCCTAATAATGTTTCAGGAATTCAGTAGAATAAAAATACCAATTTTGGTACACAACTAAGCATTTAACAAATAGTTGTTTCCATAACAAAAGAACGTTCCACATTCTCCAATATCAATTTTCAAATATATATTAAATCTAAAATTCAACTAAATCCCTATAGCACAGTTAAGACACAATTCGATTCAAAATTACATTCATAATTTATCTCAATCATTTTCAATGAATAGACTTATCCTATCCAACAAAAAGACAATATGCAACCATACCAATTTTAGTAAACCAATAAAGTTGATTTACTAATAAACAAAAATATAAATGCTACTAACAATTAACCAAATTGATTTACAAATTTATTAACTACAAATTAAATTTCAACAAAAAAAAATTTAATTAATCTAAATTTAATTAAATTACTTTCAACACATAAAATTAAATTTTATGAATTCATTAATTAACAAAATTAATAAAAGATAATTAAATATTAAACTAACATAAAATAAAATTAATAAACATAAAATAAACTATTATAATTTTAAATTAACAAAATAAATAAATTTTAACATAAATTAAAATCATATTAACAAATGCTAAAAACAAAATAAAATAACATATGGGGGGGGACCCTGTGGGCCCCACACCCCTGTCTCTACAGTACCCCCGCCCTGGCGCAAGGCAGTACTACCTTCGACAGTACTCCCTCTGCCTCGACAGAGTTAGTACTGCCGTCGACAGTAGTCTCTGCCATCCTGCAGGGAGAATGGGGGTTGGGGGTGTGGTGGCCCCCGCCCCTGTAAAAACTTTTAAATTTTTAAATTTAAAAAAAACAAAACATATATATATATATCTATATATATGTATATATATATATATGTATATGTATATATATATATATATGTATATATATATGTATATATATATACATATATGTATATATATATACATATATGTGTATATATATATATATATATATATATACATATATATATATATATGTATGTATATATATGTATATATGTATATATATATATATATATATATATATATATGTATATATATATATATGTATATATATATATGTATATATATATATATTTAAAATAAAAGTTATTTTATTTATTGCAATGCTAATCTTTTTTTTTATAATCATATACATGACAACTCATATTCTGAACAAATATATACTATAACAGTACATATATAATTTTTTATAATCATAGATAGAAATAGCCCACAAAATAAAATGCTTATTCCCAAAAAGCATAAGGAGAATTATATATCCATTTATGACATTCACATGCTTCCACATAAAATTATATATTATCGGTCTTTTAACTTGACTATTTTTTTTTTACAGAGAATAATTTTATACTAGAATTGGGTATTTTTCCTAAACATGATTTCTTTCCACCCAGAATTATTTATTTCATTATCTATAGTTAAACTATTGCCCAGATTTAATATGTCAATTTGTAGGAAAACTATAAACAATCATTCAACAAAATTTTGCCAGAGTAACACTACGATGCCAAGTAGTAATAAAATACACAAATCAACTACACTAGGGTTTCTGAATACCTAGATCTATCAAAACACAGAAAGACAAAAGAATGTAAAAATAGAGATAATAGACAAAATTCAATGCCTACCTTAGATCCAATGCCAGAAACTGAAAATGAAAACCCTTGTAGATCTGAGAATAGAACTCTCTCCAAAATCAAGCCCAACCTGCAGATCTGAAAGCTATGTTGCAAACAGGTGCCCAATCCAGATGCATAGAGAAATTCAAACCAACATACAGCCACAATAATCCACAAATCTCCAAAATACCAAGCACACAAGCTCTCCTAAAAAATCCTCTCCAAAAACCTATCTCCCCAAAAAATGAATGCAATAATCTCCTAATAGGAACTTGATTCCCAAATTCATGCAATCACAGAAGACAACTCAAAAGCTAGCTCAGAGTTAACTCCAAATCAGAAAATGACTCATAAGACAACTCCTAATCCAACTCACACTCCAAAATTGAAAGTAAATACAATCAATTAGTTAAAAATATCTTTTAAAAGCACAACTCAACTTGACTTTTTAAAACTAGTTGTTATCTTTTTGAAAACAATTCCCTTTTCAATTTTGCACATTTTATAATTTAAAACCCAAATTAGATAAATTAAATATTTAATACATCCTAGAACATGCATTTAAATATTCAATTATTTAATAATACACTCAAACATAATTAATCATAATTCCAATTAAATAATCAATTAATTCCAATTAATCAAATAATTAACTTTAGATAATTTTCCAAATTAAACATAGGAGCATAATTAAATCATTAATTTCATCTATGATCCTAACATTGATAAACATATAAAATCACCTATATAATCATGAATCAACTTAATCAAGCACTATAAAATCAAGCACAATAAAATCAAACAAACTGAAACAATGCACAGACTCAAGAACGGGATCCACGAATCCATACCAACTAGATGAATTCGGGTAGGGTAGTCATATTGACACTTGTCCAATCCTAGGACAATTAGGCTTAGGTTAGGGTTTTGTGTCTGTGTATTATCTCCCCCTCTTTACCATTGAGATGAATGTTTGTGGGCATGCTCACTCCTGCCAATCTAGGGAAGACAATACTCTGTACCTGCAAACTTGTCATCACAAGATGAAGCATGTACATACAATAATATGACAGACAATGACAGGGATCAACCGACTGTGTAGATCTCGCAAGCAAGTAACTATGACTCTGTCCCTCAACCACATCAGGCACGTCAAACAGAAATATAAAATAAACACATCGACCATACACATGCAAGTATGGGGTTAGTAAAATCATAAGCATCAATGATCTCCTAACATATAATCTATCATCCTAAAATAATCATAACATTTATAAAATCGGACTAGGGGTGAGGTACTACAGTGACTACTATGAACCAAATTGTTCTACCATCAGAGGATGTTTGGACTGGCCTAGAAAGATTGCTCTAAATTTTGAACTACTGTAAATTGTAATATATTGCAAATGATTACAAAACAAATTGAACTATTGTAAATTGTAATATATTACAAATGAATACAAAACAAATTGTGCTCTATCTAATTTTCATGTTTTCCAATTCAATGTATGTTGAGTTAGTCTATTTTATTCAGTTATTCTTAGTTGATTTACTCTGTTATAAGCTATCGGAATACAAAATTTCATTCAGGAATTTCAAATTCAAATATGAATGATCATTGATGATACGATACAATGTTACAAATTACACTCTACAGTAATAATACATTCTTGCTTTTCTAAAATGAACATTGAATGATAGCCATAGGATATAGTAGTTAATAAGTTCAAAAAATACCTATTGATTGCTACTACTAATTTAGTAGAAATTTCCTAAATTTGCCAATTCATCTCTGCGTCGTCATCATCATCCAATTCTGGTATTCCAGTTTCTTCATTGTTCTCTTCATTTTCGTTTGTGTCTTCTTCACTCTAAGTTTGACCTCTGCTTCTATGACTCCTCTTGCCACTTGTACTTGTCCCACTTGGAGTCACTGTCAGAGATTGGTTAATGGTGTTGCCCAACCCTCTTATTTTGCATCTTTTCTTCCAGATTTACATTTTTTTTTGATAAGGAAAAGTATTGACATCATACCTAGATATGTAGACCCTCAAGGATGATTCCAAATTATTGTCTAGTTTGTTTCTTAGCTTTGATTTTAGGAAGCCCAAAGTACTAAAAACTCTCTCATCCTCCACTAAACCCAATATCATGGTCTGACATAGATCAAGAAGCTTGAAGAACTCTAAAATTTCTTCATGCAACATTGTGCTCTATTTTAGTTCTGTCCAAAGCTTTATTGCCGAGCCCTCTTCATGTGGGTTATGCATTAATTGATATTGATGCTTCATAGTCTTTGCAAAAGTGCTTGATTGCTGTCTAAGAAGACCCTCATCTAAAATTCCATTGATAGTCACTCCATTGAATTCTATAGATTTGCAAAATTCCTTTATCAAAGTCATCAACCTATTACGATAATCTTCCTTAGAGTTTAAGGTCCAATATTGAGGAAACACAATTGCCATGGCCTCAAGCAGTTGTTCATATGGGAATCATGATGTTATTTCAGAGGAAACTTTATAGGCTATGTCCCTTGCATTACTTGCTATAGACTCAATGATCTTGGTAAACTCTTCCTTTGTAACTCTTGTAGCTCGCTTCTTTGGGGCACTGTAGTAAATTGGTATTTGAAATCCCCTTACACAAACACATAAATCCCCATTTTCAACAATCTTTAAATAATTATCAGCATTGTCCAAATCTGTTAGTTTTTGCCAGTGATTAAATCTTTCATTAGATAAATTTAGGTCATTTCGATAGAGACTATCCAAGGCTTGGCATGAAATTTTACGCAAGTAAGCATATTTTGCAATATACATGGCTCTTTGTTGGGCTTTTTTCATAACGAACGTCATTTCTTCTAGCATGGGAAGAAGAGATGCTAAAGTCAAAAGTGTCTCTATATTGCTTAACCTCGAAAGCAGGTCGCCACATCTCTAATTTTCTGCATTGTCCCAATTTTCGTACATGAGTCCAATCAAAGATTGATATTCAGAAAAAACTTGATGCACTGGTCCATCCAAAGAGATCCATCTGGTATCAACATCTTTTAGAAGCTTGTTTCCATTGGTAATTCCATTAGCAAAGTGCTAAAATTCCCTAAAACATTTGAGACTTCGACAAAAATACGAGTACAACTCTCTTACTAAATCTTCAACCTTGTTTACTAAAGGGAACTTCTTCACAACTCTAAAAGCAAGATTCATCTTGTGGGCCATACAGTGAATGCCAAAAACATATGGTGAACAAGAAGCCTGCATCTTTGTGTAAAGACCATTCCTTTGACCTTGCATTATTGAAGTTCCATCAGCTCCAACATAGATCAACTTCTTCGCTATTGTCAGTTCATCCATACCTCCATATTCAATTAAATGGCTCTTTACTAATTGAAATAAAGTTTTCGATGTCGCATTGTCCCTCAATTTTGTAATAGCTAGTAGATGTGGTTGGCAGACATTATTTTGTATAGTATAAACATGCATGCATACCCATGATGTATTATCTATTTCCGTCACTTCATCTAAGGACAGTGCAATAAAGGTTGACTCTTTTATTTTTCTCTGTACATCCTCTATTTCAACCTGGGCAATACAACTTGCCAATTCCCATCCACTGTTTATTGACCAATGAGTGACATGAAAGTTAGGAACTTTCAGAAAGTGTAACAAACCACTCATTTTAGGATAGTTTGTCATTGGACACCCTCTGCTCAAAATATGGAAAACATTACTTAATTGAATAGCTTTTTCACATTCTTCTACTTCACTTGCTTTTGCAAAAATAGCATTAATAGAACCTTGAACTTCACTAGGCTTCATCTTAAATTTTTGAAACAAATAATATTCCTCAGCATTCCTTTTATGTTGACATTGCTCCTTTATTTTATATCTTACCACTTTTATTTCCTTTCCATCAACATTTGAGGCTTCGTAAACCTTACCAACATGTTTCTCTATGGTGTCTAGTTTAAGCTGCAACCGCTTTTCCTTTTTATACTTCCAACTACAAATCGTACATCTGCATTCTACTGGTGGCTCACCTAAAATTGGATTGTCCATGGGTTCAATGAATGGATACTTTTCTGCCCAGTCAAATGTAAATCTCCTCAACATCTCCCATTGACGATCAGTTTTTCCTTTTGATTTTCCTCTCCCTTTAGTGTTACTGTTAATTGAACCATCATCATCACTGAAGTCGATCAATTCATCTTGGTACTAGTTATTTACTTGAAATTCTTCTTCAAGGTCATCTTCATCAGATATATCAGGTTCAAAAACTTCGTGACCATATTTATTAGGCTCTCGAATTTGTTCATTAGAATCCTGTGTAGGTTGAGAACCTTCAAATTGTACAGGTTCCTCTAATGATGTACCTTCCTAACTTTGACCAACACTATTGCGTCTACCCACGCCAAAGTATGAAGATATATTTTTGCATTTCGTTGGCCTCTCTTGGATAGCTCCACCTTCAATAGTCCTCTTCCTGTTTAACTTTGACTATGACATCTCCAACAAATTATGGCTGCAATAAATTTTTACTTGAATAAGATACTACAGAATGGTAATCGTTCGATACCGATTGCAGTTGTGAGCTTAGAATCATCTAAATCTCTTGAAGTCTCCTTCTCTCAGGCATGTTTCAATAATGAAACTCATATGTCTTAAATAGAAAACTACAAGTAAACCATTTTCATATTAGCCATTAGATTTTACCTCATAATCTCCATCGTCCATTTTGGTGAAGGGGACAATAGTTGCTTATGATAACAACTAATATTTAGCAAACCTCGCGTAATTTCAAATAATTGACTAGGGGAATAGGGCAGTAATTTGGGACATGATTATGTATGATGCATGGTGAATTGAGTCCTAGTGAAAATAAATTTTTTACTTCGGACAATGGGCCATTGGTGAATGTTGAAACTCCATAAATACACCAAATTTAATCTGTGGTGAATAAGAGTAAAATGGTAAATATAAATAAGGGTGAAGAACCTGACTACGTTATGAAAATTACGTAAAAATAGTGGCGAACAATCTGACCACTATATGAGCATTTTATAAAATATGGGTGAACCAGTCAACTAGTATATGAGCATTTTTTCCACCAATTTTGATCCGCCGATCGGGACATATTCACCAATTGGTGAATAATCACTACTAAAAAAATCCCTACCAAGGGTCCTAGTATGCCTTATCACACATTAGGACCCATAGGAAGTCCTCATGACCCCTATGGACACATTGGAACCCTCAAGTGTCTCCTAAGGGGTCTTAGGACCCCTTCAGACACACTTGAGGGTTCAAATGTGTCAAAAGGGGTCATGGGGACTCCCTAGGGGTTCTAGTACACCTTATCATACATTAGGACCCCTAGGAAGTCCCCATGACCCCTATGGACACATTGGAATGCTCAAGTGTGTCTTAAGGGGTCCTATGACCCCTTCATACACACTTGAGTGTTTGAATGTGTGAAAAGGGGTCATGGGGACTTCCTAGGGGTCCTAGTATGCCTTATCACATGTTACAACCCCTATGAAGTCCCCATGACCCCTATGGACACATTGGAATGCTCAAGTGTGTCTTAAGGGGTCCTATGACCCCTTCAGACACACTTGAGCATTCAAATGTGTCAAAAGGGATCATGGGGACTTCCTAGGGGTCCTAGTACACCTTATCAGGTGTTAGGACCCCTAGGAAATCCTCATGACCCCTATGGACACATTGGAACCCTCAAGTGTCTCCTAAGGGGTCTTAAAACCCCTTCAGACACACTTGAGGGCTCAAATGTGTCAAAAGGGGTCATGGGACTTCCTAGGGGTCCTAGTACACCTTATCACATGTTAGGACCCCTAGGAAGTCCCCATGACCCCTATAGACACATTGGAATGCTCAAGTGTGTCTTAAGGGGTCCTATGACCCCTTCAAACACACTTGAGTATTCAAATGTGTGAAAAGGGGTCATGGGGACTTCCTAGGGGTCCTAGTACACCTTGTCATGTGTTACAACCCCTATGAAGTCCCCATGACCCCTATGGACACATTGGAATGCTCAAGTGTGTCTTAAGGGGTCCTACGACCCCTTCAGAAACACTTGAGCATTCAAATGTGTCTTAAGGGGTCCTACGACCCCTTCAGACACACTTGAGCATTCAAATGTGTGAAAAGGGGTCATGGGGACTTCCTATGGGTCCTAGTACACCTTATCACATGTTAGGACCCTTAGGAAGTGAAGAAGTTGAGAAATCCAACTTCACAGTTCGCCAAGAACACCTGCATGCAAATGACCTGTTGCTGGAAGGAAGTAGAAGACATAAATAGCAAAGCTTGGAAAATCTCAGCAGTGTGAAAGAAATTTTAATCTAATCTAATGAAAAAAGAATTACAAGGTTCAACCTATAAAGGTGAACAAAAACCTAAAACTAGAAAATCTAGGTTGCACATTATAATTAATAAAGATATTAATTATAATGTACTTAAGAGATAGCTAAGTAAAAAAGAGTAATAAAACTAACTAATTACTCTAACAGGAAGTCTCAATGACCCCTATGGACACATTAGAATGCTCAAGTGTGTCTTAAGGGGTCCTACGACCCCTTAGGACACACTTGAGTGTTCAAATGTGTCAAAAGGGGTCATGGGGAATTCCTAGGGATCATAGTACACTGTATCACACATTAGGACCCCTATGAAGTCCCCATGACCCCTATGGATACATTGGAATCCTCAAGTGTGTCCTAAGGGGTCCTAGGACCCCTTCAAACACACTTGAGCATTCAAATGTGTCAGAAGGGGTCATGGGGACTTCCTAGGTGTCCTAGTATGCCTTATCATGCATTAGGACCCCTGGGAAGTCCTCATGACCACTATGGACATATTGGAACCCTCAAGTGTGTCGTAAGGGGTCCTACGACCCCTTGGGACACACTTGAGCATTCAAATGTGTCAAAAGGGGTCATGGGGACTTCCTAGGGGTCCTAGTATGCCTTATCATACTTTAGGACATCTAGGAATTCCCCATGACCCCTATGGACACATTGGAATGCTTAAGTATGTCTTAAGGGGTACTACGACCTCTTTAGACACACTTGAGCATTCAAATGTGTGAAAAGGGGTCATGGGGACTTCCTAGGGGTCCTAGTTTGCCTTATCACATGTTACGACCCCTATGAAGTTCCCATGACCCCTATGGACACATTGGAACCCTCAAGTGTGTCTTAAGGGGTCCTACAACCCCTTCAAACACACTTGAGTGTTGAAATGTGTCAAAAGGGGTCATGGGACTTCCTAGGGGTCTTAGTATGCTTTATCATGTGTTAGGACCCCTAGGAAGTCTGCACGACCACATTGGAATGCTCAAGTGTGTCCTAAGGGGTCCTACAAAGTCCCCATGACCTTCAGACACACTTGAGTGTTCAAATGTGACAAAAGGGGTCATGGGGACTTCCTAGGGGTCCTAGTACACCTTATCACATGTTAGGACCCCTATGAATTCCCCATGATCCCTATGGACACATTGGAACCTTCAAGTGTGTCCTAAGGGGTCCAATGACCCCTTCGAACACACTTGAGCATTCAAACATGTCAAAATGGGTCATGGGGACTTCTTAGGGGTCCTAGTATGCCTTATCACGTGTTAGGACCCCTAGGAAGTCCGCATGACCCCTATGGACACATTGGAATGCTCAAGTGTGTCTTAAGGGGTCCTATGACCCCTTCAGACACACTTGAGCATTCAAATGTGTCAAAAGGGGTCATGGGGACTTTCTAGGTGTCTTAGTATGCCTTATCATGCATTAGGACCCCCAGGAAGTCCCCATGACCTCTAGGGACACATTGGTGTTAGAATAACTGAGAGGGGGGTTGAATCAGTTATCCAGTGTCCCAATTCAAAATGTATAATTCAAAACAATTTCTTCAATTTTTGCTCGTCAGTAAGCAATAATAACTCTTACTATTTGTGCTTTTACCGATTACCAGTCTAATACTTATAACTATTTACTGATCAAATCTAACATGTAATATGAAAAGTATGATAACAAACAAATATCACAATCAACACATAACACAAGAGATTTAATGTGGAAACACTGTAAGGGAAAAACCACCTGGGACTGACAACCCAAAATTGTTCACTCTTCTAAAGTGAGGTCAGTTAAGACCCAACCTTATTAAAGGTTACAAACACACTGTCAGGTGTGACCTTGTTAGAGGATTTTAGACTAGAAGTTATCATCCAACCAGCATTCATTATGGGGTTGATAAGATAACAATGTTCATTCTATGAATGATACATCATAAGACTTTCAGAGTCTACTCAGTTAAGAGATTTAGACTGTATACAATGGTTAAATATGTAATAGTAGAATGACCTGCCTTAATATAGCTTCAATTGCATATTACAAATCAATATTTAGTCCATACAAATCCTTCTGATCAATAATTCACTTCATATTCAATACTGTATCAACTTACTGTCCATCGATAACTGCTCTTTGTAGCTCGGTAATTTCTCTGTAGCTCGGTTCTTACTAACCAGTATGATCAGAATGCATGAAAACCTTATTCACATGATAATCCTACAACTTCTTCCTCTTCCAACATTTATATAAAGAAATTTTGATCTCTTATATAGATGTGTAAATCATTTTCTTCTCCACCATCAGATTTTATCGCTTAATCACATTCATAGATTTTGCCACTTAAAATTTCTCGATACTTATGTCAATAACACATTTCAATCTGCTTCATTAGATCTTCTTTGAATTTTGTTAGCCGTTGATCTGTGTAACAAACATTATCTGTTACCTCGATATTATACTCTTGCCAGCTCATCAATCTTATTGGCTAAACTAATCATTTAATTCATTTTGTTCCGCTTGGTTAACAAAGAATGCATTGGTGAACACCGCTTGGTTAATACTACAATCGGTATACACTATACTCCGTCAGTGTATACTAGAAATGCTTCATTTACCGACAACACTGCTTTGTGTCTTTTAGCTCTATAATTCATTATAGATGAATGCAACATAATGAAGTCAATATCATCAAGTCATAGACTCATCAACAAGTTATTCAATGTGTTCCTTATCCTCATCTGTCATGTACATCTTTCCTCATGTAGATTTCTTTGTTCTTTATCTCTTTCACGTTTCTTCAAATGTCTCGATGTAGTAACTTACAAGATAAGTGTTGTCAAACTAGTTGACATCAATGACAACATAATACTAATTTAATCATATTACATATCTAATCAAAAACTTCTCAGTGATCTTGCAATCAAAGATCCTTCAATCAGATTCCAAATAAGTTGTAGTCCAACAATCTCTCCCTTTGGCATTAATGGCAACTCAGGTAATATGAAATGTACCATACACATACCAAACATACATTCTACAACTTGTGAACAAATGTTCTAAGTCTAATAGACTTAATATGTTTAATTACTACGTTACTAAACCAGCATTAAGTAATACAACTTTACCTTTCTGTAGTTGTGATCTTTTTAGTTCTCCTATTCCTGCTTCTGTTCTTTTCTTTTCAGTTCTCCTATTCTTGCTTCTGTTCTTTATAACTGATCTTCAATACTCTATCTTATTCAGATTGTCTCTCCCTTAGATAGTTGTCATCCTTTTCATATTTTGTTTAACTCTCCCCTTTTTATTTCATATGGTTTATCTCTCCCTTTGACAGTAATGCCAAAGAAACAAATAAACAATCAGCTCTGTAGTAGCCAAGTAACTCTCTATGGTGTTCAGTACTTCCTCTGTATCTCTGTATACTGATATCTCATCAGTTCAAGTTCTCAAACTTAATCACAACCTTGAACATGATTCAAAGTGTGAACTATGCTGCATCAACATGAATGATCTTCTGATAAAAGTTGGCTGATGCAACATCTAGATCACCTTAGTGACCGATAGACAGGGAACAGACCCCAAGTCTAGTCCTCAAGTATTCAAATGTGTCCTTCGGTAGGGGCTTTGTAAAAATATCTACAAGTTGTTCTTTTGATGTAACAAATTCTAACTTAACTTGCTTCTCTTGCACTTGTTATCTTAAGTAATGATACTTAATAGATATGTGCTTTGTCTTAGAGTGCATCGCAAGATTCTTTGAAATATTAATAGCACTAGTGTTGTCATAGTATATAATCACCGGGTCAGTGATTACCTCATTCATTCCTTCCAACACTTGTTTGATATATGCAATGTTTGAATAGTTAGTAGTAGTAACAACATACTCCGCTTCAGCTGTAGACTAAGAAATACAAGCCTACTTTTTACTTGTCTAGGTTACAAGTCTTTCACCAAAGAAAAATGCTCCTCTGGTGGTGCTTTTTCTATCATCCACATTTCTAGCCCAATCAGCATTGGTGTAAACTTTTAGTTCAAACTTCCCTTCCTTAGAATACCATAATCCATAATTTTCTATTTTCTTCAAGTATCTTAAGATCCTTTTTGTAGCTATCATGTGTGATTCTCTAGGGTTAGCAGAAAATCTTGCAACAATTCCCACAACATGTGTTATATCTGGCCTACTGTGAACTATGTACATTAACTTACCAATCATAGATCGGTAAATTGTCTGATTTACCTCAGTAGTTTCATCCTCCTTTGTCAATTTGCATATAGTAGCCATTAGTGTTCCTACAGGTTTAGCATCTTCCATGCCAAATGTCTTCAGTACTTCCTTTGTGTATTTAAATTGTGTGATGAATATGCCATCACTTTGTTGAATCACTTGTAGTCCAAGAAAGAACTTAATCTCTCTGAACATAGACATTTCAAATTCCTTTTGCATTTCATCAGCAAATGCCTTGCAGACAAGATCTGAACCACCAAAGATAATATCATCAACAAAAATTTCAGCAATGATAATAGTATCATCAGTATCACCTTTCACATATAAATTGTTGTTTTCACTTGTTCTAACAAATCCAATACTTAACAAGTAAGTATGCAGTCTTTCATACCATGCTCTCGGTGCTTGCTTTAGTCCATATAAAGCTTTATGTAATCTACATACCATATCTTTATTGTTGGGATCAACAAATCCTTCAAGTTTTTCAATGTAGACTTCTTCTTCAAGTATACCATTCAAAAATGCTGACTTCACATCCATTGATAGACTTTGAATTTCTTATGTGCAGCATATGCAAGTAGCATTCTAACTCCTTCTAATCTAGCAACAGGTGAAAATGTCTCACCATAGTCAATGCCTTCTTCCTGTGCATATCCCTTGCATACTAATCTAGCTTTATTTCTTGTGACTTCACCCTTTTCATTCAATTTATTCCTGTATATCCACTTAGTACCGATAACATTCTTATCTTTTGGTCAGGGTACTAAGGACTAGGTTTTGTTCTTTTCTATTTGTTTTATTTCCTCCTTCATTGCATTAACCCATTCTTCATTCTCTAATGCAACTTTCATAGTTTTAGGTTCAAACTCACAAATTAGACATGTACCTTGTCTTGTTTTGCTTCTGGTTTGCATTCCAGCATGTTTGTCTCCAATGATTTGTGTTTCAAGATGATGTCTCCTAACAAAAATAGCTAAGACTTGATTTCTCCTTTCTTGTTCATCCTGCTCAGGGTCATTTCCTTGCTCAACAGCTTCTTGAAGTTCATCGATTTGTGGTGCTTGTTGTACTGCATTGTTTCCTTGCTGACCGGTTGTTATAGCTTGCAATGTCGATAGATACTCTGGATGTTCAATGTAAGTGAATCTACCATAATCTTCCAGTTCCTTTGTACTTTCCTCTGTGTACTTGTCATCAAACTCATCAACATGAACATTAGTACTTTCAACAATCTTATTTGTAGCCTTATTCAAACATTTGTATGCTTTACTTGTAGTGGAATATCCAAGAAATATTCCTTCATCTCCTTTAGAATCAAATTTTCCATTTCTCTCATCTTTCAAGATAAAGCATTTACTTCCAAAAATTCTGAAATAACTTACGGTAGGTTTGTGTCCAAACCATAGTTCATAAGGTGTTTGGTTGGAGTCCCTTTTCAGTTGTACTCAGTTAAGAAAATATATAGCTGTGCTGACAGCTTCCCTCCAATATGTCTGAGCAACATTCTTCTATATCATCAATGTTCTAGCACAATCAATTATAGACCTATTCCTTCTTTCAACAATGCCATTTTATTGAGGTGTCCTCGGTGCAGATACCTACCTCTTGATTCCATGCTCATTGCAAAATTTAGTAAATTCATCAGAGATAAATTCACCTCCTCTATCAGATCTTAAGCACTTTATTTCCTTACCGATTTCTTTCTCTACCTTAGCTTTATACCACTTAAACATTTTGAAAGCTTCAGATTTCTCTTTCAAGAACATAACAGTCATTAGTCTAGTATAATCATCAACAAAAAGAATAAAATATCTATCACCAGAACAACTCTGAGTTCTCATAGGACCACACAGGTCGGTATGAACCAATTCAAGTATCTTCTTTGTTGAATAGTCTTTGCTTTTAAAACTAGACTTAGTCATCTTACCTTTATGACATTCATGGCACATGGCATGATTAGGTTTTGTCAAGTTAGGCAATCCTCTAACTCTTTTCTTTCTACTAATCTTGATCATGTTGTCAAAGTTCACATCGCATAAGCTTTGGTGCCATAGCCAAGCATCTTCATCCTTTATTAACAAACAAGAAGAATGATCTATATCAAGATAGAATAGATTACCTCTGGATTGTGTACCAGTTCCGACAAGTCTTCCTCCATCATCATAAATCTTCACCTTTTTGCTCTCAAAAGCCAGTCAGTGGCCTGAATTGTTCAGCTGAGCCACACTTATCAGATTATAGTTCAGTCCATCTACCCAATATGAATTTTCACATTGTAATCTATCATTGATCATCAGTGAACCTTTACCTCTTACCATACAAGGTGCATCATTTCCCATTCTCACAGATCCTCCATTATATTCAACAAGATGATCACAATTCTCTACATCATTGGTCATATGATGTGTGCAACCACTATCTATGATCCATGTATCATTTCTTCTTACTTTAGAGATCAGTGGCGTCTCTTCATGTTTCTCTTCCTCTTTTGAGTCATCTTTCATAGCAACAAATACAACTTCTATATCATCATCAGAATCAGATTTAGTTTCAATATCTTTGGCTATGTAACATACCTTTTTTCCTTTTTCATCTTGGTTGTCTCTATTATTGTGTCGGTAACCTCTGTTGACTCTTCTCCCATAGCTTCCTTCAAATCGGTCTTTGGATCTATCATCATCTTTCTTCTATGGACATCTAGCAGTGATGTGACCAACTTCTTTACAATTAAAGCGTGCTAAAGGTAGCTTACCTCTATACCTTCCTTTTCCTTTGGGAAATCTTCGGGGCTTCAAGCTCATCAAGTTCATCATCGGTATTGTCATCACTATCACAATTCTTACTATTCTTGCTAGACTTTCCAATCTTTAGAGAAGACATGAAAGTGGATTCAACAGAAGGAACAACACTATTATCAAAATTGTTTAATTCAAAAGTTGTAAGTTTACCAATCAGAGTGTCAAGAGTGAGGTTGGATGTAGCTCTTGTTTCATGAATTGCAGAAATCCTGATTGCATAAACTGGTAGAAAAGTTCTGAGAATCTTGCTTATTACTGTTTCATCATCAATTACTCCATCAGATGCTCTAATAGCATGTACCACCTCTTTGAGTCTATTTGAATATTGGACAATGTTCTCACCTTCTTTCATTCTCATTTCATCAAATCTGCCTCTCAGACTTTCAGCTCGAGCTCTTTTGACATTCAAATCTCCACTGTAGATTTGTGCTAATTTATCCCACATTCCTTTGGTAGTTGTGCATGTCTTGATATCTTCAAATTCAGCATTGGTATAGGCAGTAGCAAGTTCCATCATAGTAACATTGTGTTCATGCTTATCCTTTAGTTGATCAACAGTTAGGGGACCAATGGGTGGTTGTATGTAGCCATTTTGCATCAGATCTAGTGCTAAGTTCCCAATTCCAGATATGTGCAGCTTCATTCTTCTTTACCATACTGTGAAGTTCTCTTTATTCAGTTTCGGTACTTCCCTCTTATACATCTTGAGACCTTTATGCTTAAGTCCTTAAAACTCTATTCCAAGCAACGTTGCTCTGATACCAATTGTTAGAATAACTGAGAGGGGGGGCGAATCAGTTATCCAGTGTCCCAATTCAAAATGTATAATTCAAAACAATTTCTTCAATTTCTATTCATTGGTAAGCAATAATAACTCTTATTGTCTATCCTTTTACTGATTACCAGTCTAATACTTATAACTATTTACCAATCAAATCTAACATGTAATATGAAAAGTATGATAACAAACAAATATCACAATCAACACATAACACAAGAGATTTAACGTGGAAACCCTGTAAAGGGAAAAACCACCTGGGACCGACAACCCAAAATTGTTCACTCTTCTGAAGTGAGGTCGGTTAAGACCCAACCCTGTTAAAGGTTACAAACACACTGTCAGGTGTGACCTTGTTAGAGGATTTTAGACTAGAAGTTATCATCCAACTAGCATTCAATATGGGGTTGATAGGACAACAATGTTCATTCTATGAATGATACATCATAAGACTTTCAAAGTCCACTCAGTTAAGAGATTTAGACTATATACAATGGTTAAATATGTAACAATAGAATGACCTGGCTTAATACAAATTTAATTGTAGATTACAGATCAATATTTAGTCCATACAAATCCTTCTGATCAATAATTCACTTCATATTCAATACTGTATCAACTTACTATCCACCAATAACTGCTCTTTGTAGCTCGGTTCTTACTAACCAGTATGATTAGAATGCATGAAAAACTTATTCACACAATAATCCTACAACTTCTTCTTCTTCCGACATTTATATAAAGAAATTCTGATCTCTTATATAGATGTGTAAATCATTTTCTTCTCCACCATCAAATTTTACCGCTTAATCACATTCAAAGATTTTTCCACTTAAAATTTCTTGGTACTTGTGTCAATAACACGTTTCAATCTGCATCGTTAGATCTTTGAATTTTATCAGTCGTTGATCTATGTAACAAACATTATCCGTTACCTCGATATTATACTCTTGCCAGCTCATCAATCTTATCGGCTAAACTAATCATTTAATTCATTCTATTCCACTTGGTTAACAAAGAATGTGTCAGTGAACACTGCTCGGTTAATACTACGGTCGGTATACACTATACTCCATCGGTGTATACTAGAAATGCTTCATTTACCGACAACACTGCTTTGTGTCTTTTAGCTCTATACTTCATTATAGATGAATACAACATAATGAAGTCAATATCATCAAGTCATAGACTCATCAACAAGTTATTCAATGTGTTCCTTATCCTCATTTGTCATGTACATCTTTCCTCATGTAGATTTCTCTAGTCTTTATCTCTTTCACCTTTCTTCAGATGTCTCGGTGTAGTAACTTACAAGATAAGTGCTGTCAAACTAGTTGACAATAATGACAACATAATAAGGATCTTTCTACAGACTCCTAGTTTGATTATGTTGTCATTATTGTCATTATCCTAGAAAGATTCTTTTTATATCTAAAAGTTCAATTTTTTCATTTGCTCCCGCCCTTTTTTCATTTACTTGGAAATATCGGGTACTTGATTATTGACTTATCATATTTGACCAACACATTCCCCATCCCCACACACCAGAGAAGCACGGGGTTTCAGACTTTTTCATGGGTTGTAGCAAAAAAAATGTGATTTCGGGCCCATTTTTTGTTTTTTGTCAACTTGTCAACTTGTGGTCCCTTCTATAGTAGTCTTGTTACTTTAGCAAAATAATTTTTTTACTGATCCTCCAATTTATAACTACATCTCTACTTAATCCCATGAACCATCTTTGAGGCATCCTTTTAAGGGTTTTTGATTGTCAAAGACCATGAAATTTTTGTATGGAAAAGAGCAGAATAATTATGTCAACATTTTTTTTTCCTGTTTAGAAATGAGAACTCGAAACTAGAATATTTACCTATCCATTTAGAAAATGTACCCATCTTAACGACCTCCTTAAAAGATTTTGAATGAAACTTGACCTTTTTCATCATCTTCAATCCCATGATCTTCCTTTGTTCAACACAAAACTCTCTTGAAAAATAGAAATTTCTGGACAAAACCTTCTTCACACTTCCGGCGGCATTAGCTTTAGGGTTTCATAGCAGAGTGCAAACATTAGAACCCTCATTTTAGGGTTATGTTTAGAGCACAACCAATTTGCTGGTGTGTAAAGAACTTATCGGATTAACTGCAGAGTCGAATTTGTTGTTGGCTCAATCAGGTACTAAAAAATATCATGTATATGATATTTGTAGAGTTTTTATTAGAAAATCTGAATGTTTTTTATTAAACTTTGTTTCTAAACATCACTACTTTGAATCAAAATATTGATACTATAAAAGCATTCAAATATTATTTTTAAACATCAATTTTGAAGTAGATGTCAATACTTAAAACCACAAAATCTAATCTAAAAGTATTCAGATTCTTCACATCATGTCTTCCTTTCAAATCCCATTATTATAACATCAACAATTTGATACTTCATAATTATTGCAATAGACATAAAAAGAGCACCATCTAAAAGCAAAACAACAAAATAAGTCTAAAAAAATATTTTAAACATCACTAAAATAGTTCTCTATTTAATGGAAGTTAAACTACATCTGTTTCTTTTGAGTAAGTTAAATTTGAAACTTCCATTAAGAGATTAATACTACTTGTCCGTTGTACTAAATTGGAAATTTGAGAAAATAGCGGGTTTCAATTTATGCCATAGGTTTTGGGTACCCAAAAAAATCAAGTACTCGAAAAGGCTTTTGCTTTGGTGTCAGGTTTGCCTAGGTGTACTGACACCCAGGCCTACTAAAAAGTCAACAAGCATTTTCATGTGCTTTTGGATGAGTGAAAAGTGAATATTTTTCACATCGCCACTTTTTGGCCCCTCATGATCTTGCACATACCCATATATATATATACATATATATACACACACACATATATATACACACACACACACACACACACACACATATACACACACACACACATATATATATACACATATACACACATATACATACATACATACATACATATATATATACATATATATATATATATATGTATGTATGTATGTATGTATGTATGTATGTGTATGTGTATGTATATGTATGTATATATATATACATACATATACATGCACATACATACATACATACATACATACATACATACATATATATATATATATATATATATATATATATATATATATATATATATCTATGTATGTATGTATGTATGTATGTATGTATGTATGTATGTGCATGTATATGTATGTATATATATATACATACATATACATACACATACACATACATACATACATACATACATACATACATACATACATATATATATATGTATATATATATGTATATGTATATATATCTATATGTGTGTATATATGTATATGTATATACACACATATAGATATATATACATATGTATATATATATATATATATATACATACATGTGTATATATATATATATGTATCTATACATGTGTGTGTGTATATATATATATATATATACATATATATGTATACACACACACACACACACACACACACACACACACATCTATATCTATATATAATCTTGATGGTCTTTAATTTTATTTTTTCTTTATGTTTTTGTTAGCCTTTTATCTTTAAGTCTTCCTCATTTCTTTTCTTTTTCAAAGGAGCTTAGTTTTTCTTCCTTCTTTTCTTAGTTTTTTTTTTGGATTTTTTTTTGCATTTAATTCCCATCCTTCCCTCTTCTCTTCTTGCTAGACCTTGTTTCCTCTCCTGCCTCTATTTTTAATATGGAGTCTGGAGCTTTCTTCTATTTTTTTTTGCTCTCTATCTACTGCTTCATCCCGATGATGGATAATGTAGTATGATCTGAAATGTTGATGATGAAAAATTACACAGAGTTTAATCTAGAAAGACAACTATCTAACATGATGGACTATGGAAATTACATGAATCTTATAGTCAATCTAGACAAGAAAAAATCTTTTACAACATTTCCCTTTCCTGGTTTGTCCACTATGGTGATGTCAAATTCCTATATTAGAAGTAACTATCTTACTAACCTTTTTGTGATCAATGGTTTTTTCATGAGATATTTGATTTCTACATGATTTGTATGAACACAAGTTGGTATAATCTGATTTAATGCCTGAATTTATATACGTAACATATTATTGCTAACATTTCCTTTTCTATTATAGTATAGTTAAACTTAGCTCCTTGAAAATTCTTAATAATGAAGTAGATAAAATTCTCTATAGCTCCTTCTTTCTATCCTAAGATAATGCCTATTTCATGATCAGTTGCATCTATGTGAATGTGAAAAGGAAGTTCCCAATCAGGGATCTTAAGGACAAGAGCTTGGATTAATGCTATCTTCAAATCATAGAATTCTTTATCACCATTTGTTGTCCATTGAAAATCAACATATTTTGTTAACAAGTTGTATAGTGGGGCTGCCATATTATTGAAATCCTTTATGAAGTTCCTATAATACCCAACATGTCCTAGGAAACTTCTGACATAATTTTGTTTTAGATGAATGGAAATATTTGTGATTACTTCTAGCTTTTCTAGGTCAACTTGAATTGCTTTTTGAGATATGTAATGTCCAAGGACCACTCATTCTTGCATCATCATAAAATATTTATCACTATTCAAAGATAGGTTATGGTCCTCACATATTTGTGAAACCTTTTCCAAATTCTCCAATGCTTCAAAAAAAGTACCACCATAGGCAATAAAGTCACCCATCTAAACTTCAATAAAATTATGTAAAATATCTAAGAATATGCTAATGATTTCTCTTTGAAAAGTTTCAGAAGCATTGCATAGACGAAATAGTAGGATAGAATAGGTATAAGTCCCCAAAAGATAGGTGAAGGTTGTCTTCTCTTGATCCTCAGGTGCAATATGTATCTAGTTATAACCACTAAAGCCATATAAGAATGAGAAATACTCCTTTCTTGTCAAAGAACATAAGAATTGGTCTATAAATTGAAGTGGGAAGTGATCCTTATTAGTTGTAGTATTTAGTTCTCTATAATCAACACAAACTCTCTACTTTCCTCCTTTCTTGTTTACCACTAAAGGAGATACCCACTGGCTATTTGAAATAGGATAAATAAAACTTACTGTATCATCAGAAAATGGAAGCACTTCCATTTAGGACTAGTTTATCCCTCCGAATAAGTGGTTTGGGGTCATGTCAAACACCTTGAATAGGTCTCTGACTTATTTCTGGCTTTTTTCCCTGTTCTGTCCCATTATCCACTTCTTTTTTGCATTATTCTGGCATCCTGACCTGAAACCTTGAGATTATTGACCATAGGGTCAAGGTTGACCTTCTAGGTCAAGGTCAATCTCAACCTTGACCCAGGGTCCAAAGTTCAAAATCCAAAAGTTTCTGGATGTCAGGTTTCAGAAAAGTTTTATTTCCCACTTCCGGCTCGGCTGTTTCAGATTTCAGAATAGTAAAATCTTAATTTATATTTAATTTAGGTCCATTTCTATGGGTAAAGGTTTAAATGGGAATTTAATTCTCCTATGTAGGCCTCTCTAGAAGTTTGTGCCCTAGACTAGTATAAAAGGAGGCCTTCCTCTCTCATTTCCATCCATCAATCCATATCTTTTTCATATCTTCCATCAAGTAATCAAGAACTCCATCTTTCAAGAAAGCATTCTCAATCAAGGAAGCATTCAAACCATTATCTACATTCAAGCATTCAAGTTCTCCATTGAAGATCAAGGATTCGAGCATTCAAGCCTTTGGAGGGATTTGGTTCAAGCATTCAAGATTCACCATTCAAAACCTAGATCTATCCACCATGGTGGTGTGATCTTCCTTCAAGATCCTTTGTTTATCTTCAAGATCTATTCATTCTCCCTTCAAGGTGGATTCCAAGCATACAATCATGGAGGTTTTTATTTACATTTATTAGTGTTGAGTCCAAGCTTTCATATCAACATACTTGTTTACATTCCAAATACAATTGCATATCTATTGAATATCATAGCTTTGTTGTTAGATCTACTTCTATTTCAATTCTATTTTTAAGGTTGATTCCAAACCGGGGTTTGACCAAGGCAAACCCCTCATCCAAACAACAAAAACCATTTTTCTTGCAAGAACAAGTGTGGAACATCGAATTATATTGCGGATTTGAGTACCCTTTTCAACAGACTTCTGGGATCCGCGAACAGATTTTCTATCGGAGCAATGAGGGTCAAGGTTGACATAAAGGGGTAAGATTGTGCCCCTGCATTTAGGTCAAGGTTGACCTATCTCAAAAAAGAAAAAGGCTTATGGGTTTTCTCTATCTCTGTGTTTTCAAGCCAGGTCCGGTTGCAGAAATTCCTGAAATTGAGTACAAACACTAGAAAATAGTGATTTTTGAATCTGCTACCTTTCAAGATAAGTATTTATGTTTTATTAAGTTTTTTATGTCAACAAAATTTTCCATCACACACACATCATCACATTCCACACTTCAAACATAGATATTAAAATATATATCTCAATATTTTTTTTTTATATCTTACATTTTGGTGAACCCACGATAGACAACTCTTTCTTTTTGGTGTTAGATGATTTTCTTTATTCCCTTAAGATTAGCTTTATTTTATGCTCTTGAATTTTAAAATTAAAAGAAAAAACATCTATATACTCTACAAAATACAAAAATATTTCTTGCATTTCATTTATTATGAAGATCTTTAAGATGCTTTGGTGTGTGGCTATTTTCCTTATTATTCTCCTCTTAGCATCTCTTTATCATACTTATGATTTTTATGAGAGTTTTATCCATTTTATTATGTTTTTTACTCTTCATCTTTCACTTGCCTATGCTATTGTGAGATTGACTGATACTAGTCTTCCTACTTTCAAAATTTTCATTAAAGATTTATGTGGTGGACTTATTGCTCTTTTGGATTATGTGAAGAAGTTGGTAGATGATACACCATCTCCTAATCTTCCTAATCCTAATCCTATTATTCTTAATATAGTTCCTAATCTTCCTAATCCAAATCCTATCCTTCCTAATCTGATTCCTCACATACCTAACATGCCTAATTCTCCATCTGCTATTCCTAGTTCTTCGTATACTTATGATGAGGCTAAAAATATGGTTCATGATGCAGATGTGCAAGAATTCTTGGATTTACCTTCCCTTCTTATCTGATCCAAAATGATATTAAAGGGAAGAGAAAAGAAACTTCTACTAAACCTATCATTCCACCTTATACAACTTTTTCTCATGATCACAATAAACAATCACCTCTTGCAGAAGCTTTACATGATATGTACACTACATGATATAATATGATGGCTAAACAAGGTTATAAAGGTTTAGAGCTTGGTGTTAATGAACATGGTATTAAGTATCTGGTTCATGTATCCCCTAAACAAGATATGTGTGGACTTGGCTTCCTGCTATCTCAATTTAAGGTGGTCGATTTTGATCATCTCCTACCTCTTCATGTTCTTCTTCTAACACCTACCTTAGATTACCTTGATACTCCTCAAGATGTGGCTAAGAAGGTGTGTGTTCAGCTAATGAATTCCAAGAAATAAATCTTTAAACCTATGCTGAAAGATGCTCTCTCTAAGTACAAATGTCCTTTTCAATATAGCAATACACATTTACTTGCTGATTGTGTGCATTTCAAGTTATATGTTAGAGAAAGAGTTGCTTTAGGAATTATATCCCACTCTCATGTGGTTTTACAATTCCTTCATAATTTTGATAAGGGGTATCCCCTCGACTCTTCCATAATGTAGATATCTTTTCTCCTCTTTTATCTTGACTAGGGGGCAAGAGGTATTTCTTCCAGTTCTCTAGGATCCATTATGCTCTTAGCATGTATCTTGTTTTGAGCTTAATTGGTTATACTTTCTATGTTCTATCCCTATGGTTTTGTATTATGTTTATAATCATCCATAGATTCTCTTTTATTATTCAAGATATCTTTTCTAAAGACTTTTTGCAAAGGTATCCCTTGCTTTCATCCCTAGGGGGAAAGGTTCTTCCTTTTTTCTCTTTGTCTGGGGATCTACTTTCCCTAGCTTAGTGGCATTTGTTTATTTTGCAACATTATTTCATTATATTGATTGAGGTTTTGGCTATGGATATCCTTTTATGTGAGAGGTTGTTTTCCTAGGTCATCACCTCTTCTTTATTTTTCAAATTATGTTCTTTATAAATTCTATCCCTTGTTGTAGGGTTAGAGTTTGATTCCTTTTTTGGACAAGATTTCTCTTCCTCTTGATTCTAGGGGGCTTGATGATTGAATCTTTGGTCCCTCTTTGTTTCTCTTTGAAATATGATATTTTATCTAAAGCACTCCTCTATGGTGGGTGTATTGTTGATAAGATCTCTTTCTTGGAGGATCCTTTTTCCATAAGTGACATATCCTTTTCACAATTATCTATGCTCTTGGATGTAAGGGTCAATACCCTTCACTAAGAATATAGTGTACATTGTTGTTAAACATGATATCTCCTTACTTTGTGAAGTAGGTATCCTCCTCCTCTTCCTTATCCTATCTAGTAGAAAAACATGATAAGGAGGGGGGCATATATAGGGTCTCCTTTATGCCACATTTTTCAATTTTAAATATGCTAAATCCTCAGAAGGTAACACACATAAGTTGCTAAATCTTGAAGAGACCCACATTTTTCAATTTTCAATATGCTAAATCCTCGGAAGGTAACACACATAAGTTGCTAAATCATGAAGAGACACAAATTTTTCAATTTTCAATATGATAAATCCTCAGAAGGTAACACACATAAGTTGCTAAATCCTAAAGAGACACACAGTTTTAAATTTTCAATATGCTAAATCCTCAGAAGTTAATGCACATAAGTTGCTAAATCTTGAAGAGACACATTTTTCAATTTTCAATATGCTAAATCCTTAGAAGGTAACACACATAAGTTTCTAAAACTTGAAGAGACACACATTTTATATTCATAGTGATACAAGAATGCAGATCTATGGGTATTCCAAAAGTCATCAGAAGACACATTACAACTACAAAGTGCAGTTTTTGGGTGAAATATCAAGTTTTTCTACTTGCTGGGCTCTCCCTCCTTGGTGATTCATGATAAGGTGGGAACCTTAATGGGTGAGGTAATCACTCTCTCTTTTCTCACTTTTCTCTTTCATGCTAGTAGGATTAGGTCACGAAGCTATGTTATTTATAGTGTTGCTCTTGTCTTTCTTATGTAATCATTTATGCTTTTATGATAGCTTTCCAAATATTATATTAGTATAGGAAATGTTTCTTAGCAAGGTTTCCTTTGCTACTTTGATTTGGGTTTGTACTAACCCTATATTTTTGGTGTCTTTTAGCTTTGTCTTTATTTTTATTTTTCACACCCTCGTGCGAGTATGTTGAGTTAGAATCCTTAGCTTGGGGGCTCATGTCTTTAACTAAGTGTTATTTTATCTTGTTGTGAATCCACTTGGATCTTTCTTCTCCTTTACCAAGAGTTTGTATTGAATCCATAGCTAAAGTGAGGGCTAAATGTATCATCATAAAATGGAAGCACTTTCATTTAGGACTGGTTTAGCCCTCTAAGTAAGTGGTTTGGGGTCATGTCAAATTCCTTGAATAGGTCTCTGACTTATTTCTAGCTTTTCCCCCTATTCTGCCCCATTCTCCACTTCTTTTCTACATTATTATGGCATCCTAACCTAAAACCCTGAGATTCTTGACCTCAAGGTCAAGGTCGACCTCAACCTTGACCCAGGTTCCAAAGTTCAAAAACTAGAGGTTTCCGAATGTCAGGTTTCAGAAAATTTTTATTTCCTGCTTCCGAGTCGGCTGTTTCAGATTTTAGAACAATAAACTCTTAATTTATATTTAATTTAGGTCCATTTCTAGGGGTAAAGGTTTAAATGTGAATTTAGTTCTCCTATGTAGGCCTCTCTAGAAGTTTGTGCCCTAGACTAGTATAAAAGGAGGCCTTCCTCTCATTTCCATCCATCAATCCATATCTTTTTCATATATTCCATCAAGTATTCAAGCACTCCATCTTTCAAGCAAGCATTCTCAATCAAGGAAGAATTCAAACCATTATCTACGTTCAAGCATTCAAGCTCTCCATTCAAGATCAAGGATTCAAGAATTCAAGCCTTTGGAGGGATTTTTTAAAAGCATTCAAGATTCATCATTCAAACCCTAGATCTATCCATCATGGTGGTGTGATCTTCCTTCAAGATCCTTTGTTTATCTTCAAGATCTATTCATTCTCCATTAAAGGTGGATTCCAAGCATACAATCATGGAGGTTTTGATTTACATTTGTTAGTGTTGAGTCCAAGATTTCATATCAACATACTTGTTTACATTCCAAATGCAATTGCATATCTATTGAATATCATAGCTTTGTTGTTAGATCTACTTCTACTACTTGCTAGCATTATCTATTTCAATTCCATTTTTAAGGTTGATTCCAAATTGGGGTTTGACCAAGGCAAACCCCTCAGCCAAACAACAAAAACCATTTTCCTTGGAGGAACAGGTGTGGAACAATGAATTACAGTGCGGATCTAAGTACCCTTTTCGATAGATTTTCAGGATCCACAAATAGATTTTCCATCAGAGCAGTGTAGGTCAACATCAAGATAAAGGGGTAAGATTGTTCCCCTGCATTTACGTCAAGGTCGACCTGTCTTAGAAAAGAAAAAGGTTAATGGGGTTTCTCTGTCTTTGTGTTTCCAGGTAAGATCTGGTTGCAAAAATTCTTGAAACTCAGTACAAACACTAGAAAAGAGTGATTTCTGAATTTGCTACCTTTCAAGATAAGTATTTATGTTTTATTAAGTTTTGTATTTCCACAAAATTTTCCATCACACACACATCATCACATTCCACACTTCAAAGATAGATACAAAAATATATATCTCTATATATTTTTTTATATCTTACACCTACATCCAATGATTTTTGCAATTCTCCTTTGACAATCTCTCTTAATGTAGGATTAATTCTTCTTTATGGTTACCTAACTAGTGTATAGTCTTCCTTGATAAAGATTCTATGAGTACAAAGCTTAGGATCTATACCTTTTATGTCATGATAGCTTCATGAAAATGCTTGTTGGTGTGAGTTCATTAATTATATCAAAGACATCTGCTACTCTTGGGTAAGCTTTTTATTAATATTCAAATATTTTCCTGGTGGGACTTCTATTTGTTTGGTCAACTCAACCATGGATGCTTCACTTATGCAGGGAATTTTTGCTTCATGCAACAAGAGAGCATGTGACATGTCTAATGCTATGAGAAATTCATGTAGATGAGTGATTAGATAAAGGGCCTACAATGGACATGCAAATCAAGATCCAAGAATAGTTGTCTCCTCATCTATTTCATAATGGTTCTAAAGAATATGGAGAAGTACTTCATCTTTTTGAAGATGCATGAAAGGATGCCTTCCTATCATCATATGTTGTGCTATGAAATTGGATTTTTCTTCTTTTTCTTCTATGCTTGGCCATATTGATTGCTCTAAATCAGAATGTGGTTGAGTAGGAGAATAGAGGACAAGTTTCTTAGCACTTATTCTATTAGATATAGTCATGTCTCTTGATTTGTATCCTATATAGGAATTTTCTATGGCTAACCATGACCTTTCTAGAATAATGAGATACCCTCCAAGCATAGCCTTGGGATAGAATCATGAAATCTATTAGGAATTCCTAAGAGTCCAAGGTAACAAAAAGGTCTTCTAGTATCCCATCTAGTTTTCCAATAGAACTTCTAGTTAACTATAGGACAATAGGAGCGAGTCTCAAGTTAGTTATGTTTAGACACTGCATGATATCCTTGGTCATGACATTAATAGATACTCCCACTTGTCTATTAAGGAATTATTTAATTGAATTCCATTTAGGATGATACCAACTACAAGGTTACCTAGTTTAGATTACTTTGGGACAATCACTTTCCCTAGCACAATGTCTGGTAGTTGTTCCACAACATGCACTATTTGTGTGTCCTTCTTTTTCCTACTTATATTTTTGAGACAAGCATCCCTAATTTCTTTTCAATATATGGGTACATCCTTTATAGTTTGAAACATAGGTATCTTGAAATACACATACTTTAAATGATTTAGGAAGTCAAAAGGTGGATCCTCTAGTGGATTTACAGCTTCTAATCTTTGATGAAATAGTGGCATTGGATCAACATTCTGGACTGGTTCAATATTATTTGTATTACCTTGTTGTACTAGGATATCAAGTATTTTTTTTTCCTTCTTCTTCTATAGGTAACACAATTATAATAGGAGAAGAAGGTTCTTGTAAGGTTGTTCTTGAATGTAGATGTATATCACTAATGCTCACATCATGTGCATGATATTATATATGGTCTATAGAATAAAATGGCTGCTACTGTGGATTATTATTGGGATTAGGAATAGGTTGAGATAGAAACTAAGTAGGCCTAGACACACTAGCATTTTGATTGATGGGTCATATTATTTCTAGTAGTTGAGGTTATGGAGGTGGCTATAGGTAATCATATACTTGGTTTGGCTACTACTGGCCTCCTCTCCATTGAGATGTCTACTACCATTTCCCTTGAGGGGGATGTCAATTCCCATGAGGTTTTTTCCAACCTCCTTGGGGTTTCTTCCACTAAGGTGGAGGATTTTGATAATTTGACCAAGTGTTTTGAGGGTTATTCCAATTGTGAGGTGGATAGCTCCCAATATTTAATGGATATGAGTTTTTCCATTGATTACCAGATGCATAAGAATTAATATAAGGCCCACTAAAAGACAAAGGATATGGGGGTATACTTTGTCTTGCTTCCCATGGGCTCCTTTATGCAATATAGAAAATCTGGTCCTCTTCACCTTCAACTAGCTTGAATTATCATGGAATTTTCTTATTGTCAATATTGGTTATCATCTTGTATCTATAATCCGTCTTCTTTTTCATGCAATAAGGATGAGATTATACCAGCATTGCCTCTTCTTAATCATGCTTCTACTTTACTTGAAGTGTGTCTAGCTAGGTGGACATATTATTTATGATATCTTTCTCTAAATCCTTTAGTAGATGAGTTATTTCCATCCTTGAAACTCTATTAGAGTTCTTACTTGAACCATTTTGGTAACCTCTTCCTTTCTTCATAGATTCTTTGAAATAATTTTAACATATCTTCCTAATATCATCCCAAGGAGCTTGACCGATGTCTCCTCCTCCCATCAAATCTAGAGCTTCCATAAAATTATTATTAATTCTTCTAAGGAATAGTAGCTTCTAGGACTCTTCACTAAGGGTGTGATCTTAGGACTTCTAGAGACTGAACAAGAACCTCCCTAGATAGTCCTCTATGATTTCATCTTCCTTTTACTACATTTGGAAGATATTATATCCTCTCATATCACTACCCCTACAATACTCTTTATAGTGAACTCAAGAAAATTTTCTTTCATCTCATCCCAAGTACCAAAAAATTTCTCTCCTAAGCTCATGAACCATCTTAATGAAAATTCTTTCCGTGAAGTAGGAAAGAGTTTAAGCCTATGAGTCTTAGTAGTATAATCATAAATTTTACAAAGGATATCAAATTCAAACAAAAATGTATTTGGGTCCTGTATTACCAACCCATAAAAATTAGGAAGGATTGAGGTAGATGTATTCTTGAGATTTTCCACTTCAATATGGTCAATGATATAAAATAGAAAGGTTGGATGATTAGGTTGATTGTAAGAAACCTTTCTTGTTTGGTAATCTATAAGAGATAAAGGATTCTACACAAGTGGTTAAGGAAAATGATCTTCATAGGATGATGAATTGGTCAAAGGGGAAAAGTTGGCAATGAAAGGATTTATCTCAGCTTCATCAGGTAACTCAAGGGGTTGGTTTTCAAAATTTGTTTCATTAGGAAGGAATCTTCCAAAAAAATCCTTTCTCCTTCCCCTATACATGCAGTTATTTTACTCAACTTGTAATATAATCATCTAATGAACTAAAAAAATTAATGGAACTTATGATCAACTAAGGATTATAATGGATTGAAAATCTAATAAAAATGCAATAATTCAAATTCAATGACTTCAATAAGTTCCCAACTTGACACCATCCCCTACAATGACACAAAAAATGTTGGACTTCTATAATGGTTCAATAAATAGATTTATGAAACCATGAATTAAGGATTAAACATCGACATTAAGAATCTATTTTACCACCATGAAGACTCATTTATATATCAACCAAGGACATGGAACTTGAAATGGTGCAAAACTATATGTGCACCAAGAAAGTATACAAAGCATACAATTGTTGGAAAGTAAAGTGTTTGCAAAGAAATGACATAAACACTAGACACACATCAACAAATAATCTTAATGAAACAAATAAGTAAAAACAAATTCCTTAGCAAATAGATCATAAATTAATTTGGTCTTCCTTTTCTACAAGAATAGAAACAATCATATTCTAATGACTGTAGGAATAGATAATTTCTAGGACTGATATAACTATTGAACAAAAAAATTCCTACTTAAACAAAATGAATGAGATTCTCCTCAAGTGGGCCCCTTTGAGCGAGTTTCCCAAAACTGAACTCAGATATAAGAAACTAAAGAAACATTTATTCATAGTGGACTTGGTTACAACATAACAACAAATCAGACTGCATTTTGGTTAAACTAGTAACAAGATTACAACATTAAAAAGTTTCATCCCTTGAGAGGAACAACTAATTCTTATTATTTAAAGAATGAAATCATAACTTCTCTTAACTACTTGGTTGATTCAACTCCTAATAGGCTAGGAGGATCAAATTTATTACAAGCATGAAAAAGGGAGGAAGTTGTGCATGGGCAAGACCAAGTCAACTCAATCCTTCTTAGAGAAGATCTAGCACACTAGATCCTCCTAAATTTATTCAACTAATAGACACAAGTATTGAAGGAGAAGTTATACTTCCACAAAATTTGGAAGTCTTCAATTATTTGACTCTTTCAATATTTTGTTGCATTTTTCCTCATCAACAACCTAGCAGCTAAAAGGAGGTTCTTCCACTTTCTAATCTTTTTTCTTAACTGCATCAAGATTTTAGCGTGGACAAAAACATTTACATATCCATAACTATTTCAGAATAATATTTATTCAATCACATGCAAAATTTAACATAGATATATCACATAATAGATTAATATTATAAAAAAGGGTCTAAAAAGGTTCCAAGGATAATTCATGTCCCAAGCTTAAAAAGTCTTAAGGAAACAACATAAAAGTATGAGAAACATGTCCTAAACCCTTAATACAGTAGCAAAAGTATTAGAGAGTCTTATAAACATGAGCCATAATTTAGGCTCATCATATAGCTTGTTGTACCTATTTTAATTTTAAATTTAAGCATGTCATATCCTTTTTTAATTAGATATGTCTTTGTACATATCTTGAACAAGAAAAGTGATGAATTTTGAGCTCATACAAGCAATTCTAGTGCCTAATATAGTTATACAACAAATAAAATCAATCAATATATTTTTTTTATCTTGTAAAACTAAGTAATGTGATTGATAATTTTATTAACAAAATAAGCACTATAGATATGTAGAAATATTTAAAATATCCACCTCTAATTAGAGTTATTTAAAATATCCATTTTACTTGTGAGAAGCCCATTTTCAAAGTTTTTTTTAGTTATAAAAATTACTCATCTATGTTACAATTTGTTGTTTTTTTTTGTATCATTTAGGTTTACAAAGACAATTTTCTATATTTTTATTAGACAATTTGCAATAGATAATTGTTTAAAACAAGCACCCCTATACTATTTCTTAATATTAATCAATTACATACTTATTTTTATGGTGTTTTATTTTTTCAATTGATTATCTGGATATATGTTTGGTTCTTTAATTATTGTTGAAGTTATTGTATCTATTTTATATTTTTAAAGTAATATTCAATAAGTGTATTGAATGGTGAATATTGTATGTTGCATAAGGATTAAAGATTAAGGGAAAAAAATTCATTATTAAACTTAGTATAGTATTATTAATGTTCTTTTAACAAAAAAACATCTTCTTGCTATAAGAGTGCATTCTTATGATTACCACTACAAAAAAATCTAGGCACTAATGAAATTTTTTGAAAGAAAGAAAGAAAAAAAGAAGGGAAAAATTTAGGTGTATTACAACTAGCACAAAGATCGAGTTTCTACTAGGTGCCATATTCAATGCTTAAATCAAGCGATGTGCTGAGGTATAGAAACAACATTAGAAAGTACTAGAACCATAATATACAACAATATTAGAGTACAATCAGGATCCACTACACCATGACCTTAGTCTTTTTTTATGATAGAGAAAACCTAAAAAGTGAGAGGAAAAAAATAAAATTAAATCAATGACATTTTAAAAAACTTTATAAAACATCACAAACCAAATTAAATCACAAAATGGAACAACACCTAGATTCAAATTCAAAGTCATTTTATTAGAAAAATACTCAGAATCAATGAAACATTTTTGACAATGAATCAATGTACTATTGTTTGTCAAGACACACACCATATCTAAAGAAATCTATAGTGGAATATCCATTCAAACAAGTTATAAAAAAACCATATGTACTAGATGTTTCACTAGAAAGGGGGCACATTATTTTTATGTAGAAAATTTAGACCTAGGTAAACAACCAACGTTGCTAAGAAACCACAACCAAGTATAGGAGATTCTTATAACTATGTTAAGATGACTTTTACTAGTTACTAATGTAAAAGGAGGACAGTACAAGTACATTAGTCAAAACATAAGTTCCCCTCTAGATATCTCAAGAATTACTTGTCTTTTTTCTCAAAGGTTACATGATCTTGAAGTCATCGTTGTTTGAAGAACCAACATTGAAGGAAATAGCTATGATTTTTACGTGAACATAGATCACATTATTGATGCACTTAAATATAGAATTCAAAATGACCCATACTACAACAATATTAGTATTAATATTGATGTGCTAAACTTATTTCTTGATACTTGCACATGTATAAAACATGCTCAATACCTTAAGAGGAGACTCCCAAGAAAAAACACTACAACAAATAGAAACTAGAAACAATATTGTTAATGACTATGACTTGGAGAATTTTTCATCATTCATTCCAGAACTACCAAATGGACAATGAGAGTTGTGGGTCATTAAACAATATAATACAATTAAAAGATAATGACCATAAAATTATACCATGACCTGAAATCAATTTCTCATTGATTAATGAATACAATACCAAAGGATTATTAAGCATGGATTTCCCCACATTATTCCCAAATGGGACCTCTCTCTCTCTCTCTCTCATTCTCTCTCTCTGTTTTGAATTTGATGAAGACTTAAGTCACTTGGGGGCTTGATTTTTCTTTGTCTCCTTGAATTTGATATGATTTTTATTATGCATTTATCTACTTTACCGTGAGCATGAGTTTGAATCATTCTCTTGCTAAAGTGGGGGGTAAATGTACAGTCCTCAAATGTTAGCACCTATAATTGGATTCTTTGTTAGGCCTCATTTTAGTGATTTGATATCCATTATGCTTGATCCTAATAACCTGATTCTTCTTTTCTTGCATCTTTTCCACCATCCCAACACCCAATTCAAATTTCAACTCAAAACCCTAGGAACATAATGGTTGAGGCATTATATTCTCACTTATTTTGGCCTAAATTTGGCTTGGAGCCCTATGTCAGGATTTTACTGGGAAATCAGATCATGTTATTAGCATGGTTTATTTTTTAATCCTAAAATTATGTATGAGGTATATAAACACCCTATATCTCTTCATTTTGCATATCATAACTACACTCAAGAAATCATGTTTTCATAAGGCATTCATGCATTCAAATGATTGGATTCAAGACTTGAAGGCAAGCATCCAAGATCTAGTATCTTCTCAATCATCCAAGTCAATTCCAAGACAATCTTCTCCAATTGAAGAAGTTTTCTCTCTCATGATGGCCAAGTAGAGGAGTTCTCAATCAAGTAAAAAGATCCATCCATCCATCGACATACATTATTCCTTCATTGCAAGTGATTGTCAAGTGTATCTACATTTGAGATCAAAGAGTAGAATTCACAAATCCATGCATTTGTGAGGGATTCTTTGATTCTATTCTACATTCTAAGGTCAAATCCTTGGATTTCAAGCATAGTCAAACATCTTCATGGGTAAAAGAAATTTCTACATTTGTCCATGAGGGTTTACATATGGTGAATCAAATATTTACCTTTTTACATACTTCCTTTTATGCAATTTCCTTTCATTTTCAAGGTTGATTCCTAAATAGGGGTTTGACCAAGTAAAACCCCTTTTACCCAACCTTTTCCCCATTTTTTGTGTGTAGGAATAAGTTACAGAGATGTTGGATCTTTTCTAGGAAAATTGAGAATAGTCGGAAGGTCCTGGAAGTTTCAACAAAAAGTGACTGGAATAGAGAAATTGTGCCATTCCATTCCCTAGAATAGAACACCTAAGTTGTTTTATTCCCTACAATATCAATCCAAACTAAAATCTTAGTTCATTATAGAAGTTTGGACCTTGATTTAGCTCATCTATTATTTTTGGCTAATAATTATCAATTTGTTATTTCAAGTTTTTACTATTTTGTCTCGTACATTGCATCTTTCCATTTTCAATTTACACACTTTAGAGAATGATCATTGTCTCATTCAACACTTAGGTAACAGATCCATAGTAAGGCAATACTTTACTAGGCTAGAGTCTCTCTCTCTCTCTCTCTCTCTCTCTCTCACCAAGGAATATTTATTAGTTCATTTACATGAATATTCTTTGAATTTCATGAGATACCAAGATAACATTTTTTTTACGTGTAAGGTTCTACTATTTAATTTACAATCTAATTATGAGACATTGTAGCTAACAAAAAAATTGCAATATTTATGGAAATAAACTTACAAGAGATGTTACCAAACACTTTAGAATTTATTTTACAATGACTACAAAATGTTCTTGACCACTAGTGAGAAGATCAACTAATGCATTTGGAACTTCATTACAATGCACATATGCCTACTAGAATAAATGTCAAATGGACCTAACAAACATGATAGACCAATTAGGTACATCCATATTTTTCTTCACATTGATTTCAATTGATACAAAATGACCTAACCTTAATAGCTTATTAAAATATGTTTTCATCCCATCAATACAATATTGAAGAATTTTTTTTTATAGATAACATGGTTCAAAACTAGTACATAGTATCCTTATACTAATATTAAAGTTTTATGATATTTCACAAAGAGATTATTGAAAAACTATTATAAATGAAAGATTACTGGTTTAGATACAAGTTACAACACCACAATTCAACCCATCACCATGGTTTTTTGTGGCTTCCAACTACACCATATATGGATACAATCAATTAGAACAACAAAAATGAAGTATAAATAGGTAGGTATTTTTTGACAAATATGTCTCTACTTTGAACCCTTTTTGTTAAGGCCAAAAAATAAATAAGAACCATCATGCTCTTAAAAATTTCATGCTTACTAAATACTACTCAAATATTCTCTATGAATCCATTATTATATTATGAGTATAAGATTTGGTTATGAAGGAACCCACCAAAGATCTAAATGCCTAAAGGAAAGCACAATAACAAGAGAGAATTAATATGACAAGAATAAACTATATTATCACCAAGAATTCAATAAAAATGATCAATTAGAATGATACTACAAAGAAGACACCTTGGTTAAATAGACCAAGGTGAGAACATAGGAGTGCATAAGATTATGACAAGTGCATTGATCATATGACACAATACATAAAAATGTACCTTATCACCCACTTAAGGTGGAAAAGTTAAAGTGTCACATGTCCACTAAAGGTGGATCACATTCCAAGGTGAAAAGGTGTTTGTGCAATACATCCACAAAAAGTGAAAAAGTGATAAGTCCACAAAGGTGGAAGTCCCACTTAAGGTGAAAAAGTGATAATATGATAACACCACCAAAAGTAGGAATATTTCTATGTGGACCCTAAGTAAACTTAAGTTAATATATGTCTTTAGACTCTCGTATAATGACTTACTAGGTACAAAAAAAAATAAAAAATCCAATACACCCCTTTAAGTGCAACTAATTAGGGAGAATTTATGCACATAATGCAATATGGGTCCCAACTACTAGGCCATATTAGGTACCCATATACAAATGCAATAAAATATCTCAAAAATAGAGAAAAGGAGGAAAAACCAGTGGAAAAAAAAACCTTCCCAAAAGAGAAAAGAAGAGAGACCAAGTATACCCTCCTCAATATAGAATCTCCTATAGATATGGTTCACTAATCCCAAACAACATTCCTCCCATTAAGAAGAAATAAATCCAATGTTGCACCAAGAATGTCAAAGTGTGACAAAAATAGGTACCATGGTTGATGAAGAATTTATAATGAAGCTCTCACTTCAAATGATAAGGATAAAACATGAAGACACTTGTATGAGCATCGATTGGATGCTCAAACTGCATACATTCTCGACTGGAGAAATGCACCAAGTGATGGGGTGGTTTAATACCATTTTAAATATGGTTTTTATATACTTTTTTTTAACACTTTTAATCTACTTAAGTGCTTCTATGATGCTTACAACTTGATAGTTTGGTATTCTAGAATAAATATAGGCTATACTCTCATTCCTATAAATATAATATTATTATATGATTATATGGCCAATTATGAGAGTAAATGTGATGATAATACATGAAGATGTGTTAAATGTGATTATTTGCATACTAATTATCTTTTGTAACATCTAGACATGGTAACATCACCTTGAATAATTATCTACAAACAAAACTATAATAGTATCCTAATTTGATGGATAAGAGATATTCAAGGAGGTATTAACATATAAATTACATAGACATCATGATGATAATAGAAAATATTTTAATATAAATAAAGGTAATTCCATTTTATCAGTCTATAATTTAAGTCATTTTCAACACTACATGAAGAGACCTCTGACAGAAACAATCTCACATATCCATACCCTGATACTAGTTGAAGGCTCACACCCACACAATTTATTTGAAACTTCAAACAACAAAATATTTCTACAGGTTTTGTGTCATGAGAATAATAAGAACCAAAACAACACATAGTTTGCAAAATAAATCATATTTTATCCATGGACTATGAATAGTTAAATTAATCAAGCATCATAACATTTACATAAATCCAAGAGGAAACAACACTATCAATTACTAACCCAAACAATGAATGCCAATATATAAATGTATTACTAAAATTCATTAATTTTGTTTACATTCAAGTATATTCAAACATTTCACAATACATATGTTTGGCTAGCCCTCTCCCTCTACATTCCTTTGAAACTCTCCATCATTCTTGTACTTATTTCTTGACTCTACACACTTTCTTCTCCTTTAATGACAATTTTATCCCTTTGTCCATGTTGTTTCCAATACTCCATGAACCCTTCAGTGATTGGGTCTCTAGCTTTCATCTATCTCTAAGATTGTTTCCATTCCTTTGATATCATTCCTTCTCATAACCTCCTTTCCATTTCCTAGTAGATTTATTATTTCTATGCTAGGCTTCCATACACTCCTCACTCCTCAATTCAGCCTATCTCATTTCCATTCCATTTGGCATTTCTCATTCCTCTATTGAACCTCTCTATGTTGACCTCAATTCAGCCTAGTTTTCTTTTGTTCTATTTGGTCTTATCACTCAAGTCTTGTCTCCTGATCATTCTTATCACTCTATTCTATCAATGGTCTTCCCCTACATTATCTATACAATCGTCCCCCTCAACATTGTTTCCATTTTGTCTTTTGATTGAAATTATCTAACCATTCCCCTTCTAACTTCCCTAACAACTACAAAAATTGATTCCATGTTTATATTTAAATAGATAGAACAAAAATTCAAATAAGAAAATAGAAAATTGAACAATGCTCCTGCATTAGACTCTACAGGACACAAAAGAAAGCATGTGCTCCTGCACATGGGATTAACAACCAAAAATACTTCTCTTTATTCCTTTTTTTCTCTTTTTTCTAACATCTATTTGGCTACACTACTAAATTCCACCAACTTCATTGCTCACTTCTTTTCTCTTCTCTCATGAGTTTATCCCCACTATTTAGCATCCTTATCCAATCTCTTCTTACCTATTCATCAACATAAACAAGTGTATAGAAATCTAATTTTTTAATGTCTTTAAAATCACTCTCCCCATACATCAACATTAAAAAATCATCAATATATATTACATCTATAATTACTATCCCATCTTCTCCTTCCACAACTTTATCTGTATCGGGCTTCATAATATCACTACAAAAATTTGTATACACTAATCCATATTCCATCTTTGATGCAACACCTCCATTATCCTCAACTTCATCCTTCATCTTTTTATCTTTCATTTTACCATCTATGTGCATACCTTCAAGCTTAATTATCCATTCTTTCTCTATTTCTGTAAATTGCTCCCACAAATACACATCACTATTTTCATTTTCTGCCCCCCCTTCTTCCATCTTTGTAGCTTCTTCCTCTTTCCTTTGTTTGCCTTCATATTTTTTAATAACTACTGCTCTAACATTGTCCTTTGCATATTCTTTTTCTTTTCTACTCCTTAATCCACCGTCCCGTGTTTTTTTCATCTTCTTTTTCCTTTCATTACTCTTATTCAATTCATTTCTTGAGTTCACTCTGTATTTGTATTTATACATTCTGAGTTGTCCAGTCTGTATTTGTTTATTTTCCTTCTCTTGTATCTTCTTCTTCTCCTTCCCTTTTCATCTACAAATCTCCACAATTCCATCTCACATTCAAACATCTCATCATCCTCATTTTCATCTACTTCTCTTAAAATATTCCTAACAAATTCATTCAAAGATTCAAAAAACATAATCATTATTTAAAAGCTGAAATATTACCTCTTTGTCTCAACACCTTAGACAATGACCACATTTGTTGTAGTCCTTTTACATAAAATCTACACTTCCATTTCCATTATTTCCTCTAGGGTACTCTCCAACCATAAGACCTCCACAATTCCTTGTAGTTTCTTCAACCTCTACAATTGCTACAATTCCATGCTTCACTTTTTCATTTTCAGACACTAATACCCTTCTCTTGTCATCTTTATTTCTTCCTTTCATGCCCTCTATAAGACATTTTCCTTCTACAAATACTTTATTTTATTCATCCACAATCTCAATCTTCTCTTCATGTCTTCCACTCTCTTGTATTCATTTTCTACCACCATGTCCTAAACCACTACTTTCATCATGTACCATCACATTCTTGACCACCCATACTTTATTTTTATTACTCTTAGGTTGTTGTCTCTTTATTCCTACCTTTTTTCTCCACAATTCATGATTAGATTTTCCCCATAAAACATATCCACTATGTTTCCTTGATTTCCAATTCATCCTATGATTTGGTTTATAATTGTTCTTCCTCATATCTTGCATCCCTTGCACTTTCTTGTTAGCACAAACACTATTAAAAACACCTGAACTTTAATACATTTTAACTCCTACCTCTCACTAACCAATTTCCTTTGCTAACTTGGTACTATAGAACTATGGTCCTCCAATATAGTCTTCCTTCTCTTAGCTTGCATATAAATATTATTACATCATATATATGACCAAAATCAACATTCTCACTTCTATTTGTAACTTGTGTGATAGGTTTTCCTGATTCTCCTTCATTCTTATCTTCACTTCTTGATAACTTTTCCATTTTGTAGACTCTTTTTCCTTCTTCTAAAACATCATAAAACTCTAGGGAACCTTTGAATTTTTTTATCATAATACTAAAAAATCAACACCAACCTATTCATTTAAATACTTTACAATGGGTATATAGAGGATCATGGTGGACCCAAGTAGGTCCCTAAATGGAAAAAAAATTAGAAAAAAAAGTTAGGCAATTTGATGTAAAATTTTTATTAAGTTATCAACATTATATTAAAAATATGTAAGAATAGAATCTATAGAAAATTGAATTTAGTTTCTAAGATAATATTTTTTTTGAAAAAAAATTCATCGGTTTGGTGAAAGTTTAAAATTTCAATGTAGTACTATTAAAATTTCAAGAAAAAAATAAGAAATAGGTGTATGTCGAACCACCCTAACCACAAATTGTTGTGGTCCCATGACCACGCTCCCCTTTTGCCTCTTGGATTCAAGCCCCCACCTTATTTTAGCTTGTCTCTAGGTCTTTGGTCTGTCTTGTCTCTTTTTGTTTTTTTAGTTAGTTTTCCTTTGTTTTTAGTATTGTTGCACTTTCATACTTTTGGAGGTCCAAAAGTGCAAAAGGTCCGAATTGGTGAAAGTCTTGAACAACGCCCTACCACACCTTGGCATTTCTAGACCCATGTGGTTTCAGACTTTTAGATGCCAAAAAGTTGGGAGGTCTGACTCCCCAAAAGGGAGTCTGCCTTTTGGAGGTCTGATACCCCTGAAAGGCTGATCGACGGGTGGCTAACGTCACCTGCCAGTTTGCCTATATAAGGTGTAGACCGGGTTTTTAACCCTCACTTGTTCACTTTTGTCAATCAATTTTAGAGCTCTTCACGCTCTTTTATTTCCTACTTGTCACCTCAATCTCTCTTGTTCATCTTCTTCCTCCACTTCTTTGAGGTTAGTTTCTTCTCTCTCTCTCTCTCTCTCTCTCTCTCTCTCTCTCTTCTGTCATTTTTTTTTTCGCTTGTCTAGTTAGGGTTTTCTCCTTTCGTGTCAATCTTAGCTAGGTTTTTGTCAAGTTGTTTAAAGTTAGGGTTTTTCATCATTTTGGTCCTACCTTGGGGGTTGTGAGGTTGTCCCCTCTAACCCCTTGGCTTGAGTTTGTGGTCAAACTCAGTTGTCAGACTCATTTTTGAGTCTGATGCCCAAACCCTAGTTTCAGGCTTTCGGCCATAGGGTTTTAAATGTTTGCAATCCAAAACTCCCAAACATCGACATAAAACATTCTAAGTGCTCCACTCTTCTGTGTTTTCATGTTTTTGCACACTGAAACATCCCATCGGCCGGTTCACCGAAGCCGAAGGTTTGAACTCCCAAGCTATCTCACAAATCTCCTAAGTGCTAGTTTTGGCATTTCGGTGTTGTCGCACATCAAAACATTGATTGCTCTGATTTTCCAAAGCTGATACTAGCGGTTTAAAACATTGGAAAAGAAAACATTAAGGCATTTTTTAGTGTTTAAGAGGTTTCAGTCTTCGAATATTTTACACCTCCAATTCACTAAAAGGTCAAAAAGGGTGTATTAATGCATTTTTCAACTCAAGCCCGCTTTTCACATTTTTGACCCTTTCAGCCTTTCAAAGGTCTTGTACACTCAAAGGTCTGAAAGGCCAAAAAGGTCTTTTAGAGCTCTTCTAAGCTTAATTTTGTTAGCATTCTTTGATTTTTTCTAAAGTATTCCTCTCTCCTACAATTTCATGTTACTGATTCATGTCTCTTGCTCTTTGTAGAAATAGCCAAGAAAGTTATGTCACCAGTAATGAAGTATCAATTCAAGGGATACCATCCACCTTCGAAGGTGACCAACTTGCATGCGGATATCATAGACATCGATATTGGCCATGTTAGCTGGAATGATTACTTGGTCAAATGTGCCTGACCAAAAGGGAGATTTGAGGACTGCACTTCATTAGTACATTGCTCTTTGGTGAATGTGGCAATGAATCTAGTCTCCATCTTGTCTTCAGACTTGATAAATACTTTGGCAGGCCATTATGTACCTGATAAAAGAATGGTGAAGAACAAAATAGGAGAAGTGGTCTTGGATCCAAGGCCTGATAACATTAAGGATGTCTTCCACCTACCCAAAGGGGTCGACAAGTTCTATAACTTTCACATCAACAAGGGGATGGAGTTTTACAATAAAGATGTTCCACGAGCTCATGGCATAGTGAACAATGAATATCTCATACAACCCATCCCAAGAACAAGCTAGATTGGATTGATATGAGAAGAGGGTATATGAGGGAATATATCCAAGAAGCCATCACCATGATCAGCCCGATGTATGGATTTCCCAAGTCTAGTCAGTTGGAACCCTGGATGATCATGCTCATAGAGAAGATAAGGGAGCGGCAGGCAAGGTTTGACTGGGCCACCATCCTGAGTGAAAATATAGATGAGCAACTGGTGAGAGTAAAAATAGACCCATACTTTTACATGACATCATATGTTGTGTGTCTACTAGCTACCAGAGTTAAGTACCTAGGTTTGAAAAAGGTTGGGGTTATAGGAGAACTACATACATGGTCATTCACAATGTACTACAGCTGGTCAGGAAGGAGTTCTACACTCATAAAAGCCCTAATTTCCATATAGTTAATGATGCCTTTGTCTTTGCCATCATATGCTCCATAGAGGGAGACTATGCAAAAAGGATGTCTACTGAAGTGCTTGCAGAAAAAGTGAAGGCCCTCGGGGCATTCTATATTCAATTTAGAACCTTCACATATATTCAGGTGGTGGTATGCACCCTAGAACCTAAGAAGCTACACAGGTAACCTTCCGATAGAGTTGTCCTATTGGAGATAGCAAGAAAATTTTCAAATGCCCACAAGCACATAAAGCACAAGAAGAAACACTGTTGGGATTTCTTGATTTCCATAGGACTCCACTGTGTACCTGATATGAAGATCTGCAAGGCTCTGACTCTTGAATGGGATGAATTCCCTTTGCCAACCTACAACTTGATAAGAGCTTGCTTTGATCCTATTGGTACCTACAACCATATAATGGGGAGACATTATGTACATGAGTTGCACATCGAAGATCATTGGATGAACTATGTGGATGATTATGAAGTCAGAATCTATGATTATTTTTGGATGAGTTTGGAGCTAGAACAGACTTCTCTGTCACTAAAAATCCCTTAGAAGGTGAAGGTTGTGGATTCTGAGGATGTCTTAGACCCTATTTACAATAAGGACAAAGTATATACAAGGTCTATTTTGAATGCAGAGGTGGATAGAGATGAAAATGATGATATTGACTTCAAAGCAAGGCATGTTATCAAAGTCACAAAGGCATGGATCGCTTGCCCGTTTCATATGGAACCTATGCCAATGAAGCAATTACTAGAGAAGCCATCCAAATAGAAGAAGAAGAAAGGAGAGAAAGTTTTGAAACCCCAGTTTAAAGAGGTTGCACCCCTAAAACCAAAGACAGTGTACAAGCATGAGCATCCTACAACATATGGTTCAGCTACTCATTCCAAGAAAACTAAAACTAGAATGAAAGGGAGTATAACACCTCTAGATGCACCTTCTTCTAATGGTCATGAGTCTCCAAGTGCAACAAAGAAAACTAAGTTCAAGATAATAGGACCTAAGCTGGCTAGAGTAATCAAAGGAAATGTGTACAAAAGAAAGAAAGGCTCAATGCCTACTCAGATGGACACCCTCTTAGAGGATGATGAGGATGACTTAGACTAGGTACCTCTTAGCATAAGAACCCACTTTGCAGGATTCATGAAAAGAAGGAGAGTCATGGAGGATGATGAAGGGGCAACCCAAGGGGAACCCATAAATATATATCCTCTAGGGGATGATGAATTTGATATCATGGACTTCAAATGGCTTCATGGTTTCAAAGAATCTGAGCAACAAGCTACGATCCCAAGATAGTTGATGACTTTTGATTCTTTCCCTACACAGTTTACTATTCCCCATAACAAGGTGAGAAAGGAAGCTCCACAAGAGTCTCAAGAGCCAAATGCAGAAGTGGTAGCAAAGGTTCAGAAGGAAACAATGGAGACAGGAGGGGACTCTTCCATTGGTGTCACTTTTGAGGAAGATGTAGCTACGTAAGTTCCCCTAGTTTCACATCCAGTCCAAACTCCACTCCCACCTCCACATCAAACACCACCAACAACTCCACTTCCACCTCTAGGTCATACCATTTCATTGCCTACTCCACCTCCACCTTCCCATATTCCTATGCCAACTCTGCCACCTCCACTAGTGCCTTCAACCACTCCCCTTGTGTCTCCTACTCCTCTCACACTAGATATTCCTCCTCAAGTTCACATACCACCACTAGTTCATGAGGAAGCAGTAGCTCAAGGTCCTCAAGAGCTTGAGAAAGAAACAGAGGTAGCTGGTGAGAAAATGGGAGAAGAACATGTGGGATTAGAGGAGCCAGCTGATAAAGAAGATCCACTAAGTACAGAAGAGCCACCGGCTAAGGAGGAGAAATAAGTTGTAGATGAAGGAGAGCATATAGCTGATGAAGATCAGACAACCAAGGAGGGTAAGTTGAATGTAATGGATGAAAATGAGACAGAAGGAGAAGGAGAGGAGAGTCACAAGTAAATGGACATAGAACATCTGATGACTACTTCAACTCTTGTAGTTCCATATGAACCACTGAATGCTTTCTCCAAGCCCACTTGGTTCACCAAGGAGATCCAACCAAGGAATAGGGTCTACAAAGATGATGAAACTGACATGGCTGTGCTAGGGTAGACATTCTATCAAATTCCATCTAGCACCCAAGCAAGGACACTGTCATATGTGACATGAGATCAAGAGGGTATATGGAAGGCATAGGTGGCTATTCCTATGATGAGTATCAGTACAACCAAGATCACTGCAGATAAATACGTGTTGGAGGAGGTAGATTTGGGAGAGCCAACTAGAGAGGGGAGAAAAACCTTGGCTATCCTTGGACTGAAGCACGCCCTTGGATTCATGGAAAAGGATGAGGAGAAAATAAAGGCTTTTGTGGAGAAAAATGAAGCCATGAAGAGATTCATTCTCAAAATAGTGGGTCCCATTGACCCTAATAACCTTGAGGCCTCATTACAGACCATTTTGGAGAAAAGGGGTGAAATAAATACAGATGTTCAACATTCTTTTGTATAGGCTTGTATGGATTGGAAATAAGATTTTGAACAATTCCTGAAGGTATCTCTCAAGAAGATTCTGAGACATCTCCGAAGCATTCTTCAAGGAATCACATCCTTAGTGGAAATTATGAGTGAAGAGGACGGTTTGGAGGAGAAAGTCCTAAAGTGGCAAAAGGTGTTGGATGACCTTGTGGTAATAAGGAAGCATCACTTCCAGATCTTGGTTAAGATATATGAAGGGTCGGAGCTAGATAATTTTGAGGAATAGATCTAGGAGATAATAGGAGCTCTGACTACCTTTGAAAAGGTACTTAAAAGGATGGATAAAAGGAGGGACGATAGTCTAATTTTTGTAGAAGAGTTGCATAAGTTCTTTGATGGTTTAGACTTGGATTTGTATGATGAGGATGATGACAAAACAATGCACTCTATGAATGCCATTATCAATCAATATCTAAGTATATTCAGAGGGGTCAAGACAAATGAGGATTTTCAACAGATGTTTTATCAAAAGGAGGAAATCCAAAAAATGTTGTCTCGAGAAGAAGAAATACAAGGTATTGCAAGAGAGTTGGTCGCCTTCCAAGATAGGCAACAAGAGATCCTTAAAGGGGTCAAAATGGTTGACTTTGAAGAAGTACTTGAGATTGTGGACAGGTTCTGGAAAGCACATCCAAAAGTACTTCCGATTTAGTGAGCATCTAGTTCATACTTAGTCAAATTTTGGTGTAGAGAAAAGCAGTTTTGTACTTAGTCATTTTTGAAGACCTGATTTTTTGGCATTTCGGCCCTAGAGAACTTTCAGCCTCTGAAAGTCTGAAGTCCAAAATTTTGGGAAAGAGGACATGACACTTAGTCATTTTTGGGACTTGATTTTTTTGGACCAACTGTCGAGATTTGTCTATTTTTTGGCACATTCAAAGTTTAACTCCAGTTATCTCAGAGTTGATTTTTCGGTTAGCTGGGCTTCTTTTTTGGGGTCGTTTCTACATGATTTTGGGATCTCTTCTAGTTGAGTCCACATGGAGAAGCTGGAACCAAGGATCAAGGGTAGATTCATGAAGATTATCAAGAGCATGCACGAGTTCCAACTTCATTTTCAAGTTGTTTCATGCATGATTTGCTCAAAGTTTTGTAATGCACAAGGTTTAATTCCATCCTAGGGTAGTTTAACTTGTTCTTAGAAGTAGTTTCCTTTATGTAATCTCTAGTTTAGAATTTATTTCCAAGTATCATGTAGCCAAAACCCTAGCTGGGAAAATAAGAGCACATCTCTATAAATTATAATAAAATGATGTAATGAGGGTTGATTTGATCATTAATGCAATACATACAATTGGTGCTTCATTCATGGTGTGGTATTTCTGCTATGTGAAATTTGTGAATGTGTGATTTTCTCATTCATTTATTTCAAAGAGCCAATTGATTGTTTGATGGTTTTAAATCTGTGATTATTAGTTCGGTGTTTGCTAGTATCACATTGCTTTGTTGTGACAAATTTCTGAGAAGATTATTCTTTTGGTGCTTAAAGATTAACTTGTCTCACGTGTGTGCACATCTGTGGTGGCTTCATGATTTGATGAGTTTTGGCTTATCATACTTCTGCGTTTATTTCATTCTGCTGACGATTGCATCCATATAGCTGAAGATTGTGATATGTTTTGATCTTGGTTTTGTGGGTTTCCTCATCTTCTCGGTCTTTTAATTCACAAAGTGGTGTGGTATTAGTTTATGTCCATTAGTTTCTTTTCGGCAATTTTCTTTAAATTCTTGTTACCCTACTACTTCTTACCCTCTTTGAAAATCATTTTCAAGTAGATTAATTAGATTAACGTTGTTTTATTCTAAATCTGAAAATCCAAAAGAGAAATATTGTGGTATCCTAAAGTTTGTTTTACAATTTTCCTTGAGATATGAACCAGCAAAGGCCTCCTTGTTAACAGATTCACATTTGTCTTCCGTTGAGCTATCCAAGCGGTTGAGACCTAGCCATAAGGAACCTTGATATTGATCCCATCAATCTTCCAAGAGGAGAATTTGCTCTCGTAAATTCCTAGCCATTGTCTCGTGCAAACATGATGCTCAACACAAACAAATGCTAGTTTTTTTAATAAGATTCTATATATAAGTAGAAGACTTATGTTTGGATGTGATGAATATTTTTTTTAATGTTTTTCCAAGTAAATAATTAATTATGATTTTTTACTACAACTTTTTTGGCACATAAAAACTTGTATGTTTGTCCACCATAACTTGGTCAAAACTTCATAAAATTCATTTTTTTAAATCCTATAGCTAGCAAAGCAATTTTTAAATTCTAAAATTGTTATACCATTGGAAATTTAAAGATGTTTTTCAATTATCCTATCAATGAGGACTTTAGATGTAATTCACTTATAATTATTATTTATTAAATTCAAAATAAGGAAAAATTTATATTGGTAGAAAGATGAGAATCTCATTAAGAAACCCTTTTTGTTTCATCGAATTTGGGTAAAATAAAAGTCATGAACTATAATGTCAAAGTCTAGAAACACAAGGATCTCTCTCTCTCTCTCTCTCTCTCTCTCTCTCATGCTCTCCATATCCCCTTCTTCCTATCCCTATCCCCTTCTCACCCTATAGCCTTATCTCTCTATCTCTCTTCTGTCCTCCATCCCCTTATATAGTGTGTGTTAAATTAGTTATAAATACATACATGCATTATATATATCATTCATTATATGTGCATATAAATATTTTAAGTATCAAATATTAGTTACTAATCTGATATCCAATATCTTTTTCAAAAGTGTGCCAATGGTAAATTCTTAGTGCCCTTGTGAATTTTTGATAGTCATGTTAACAATATCAAATATTAGATTATTATTGGATAAATATGATAGTTGATAAGAAACTAGACCACAAAACATAGCGCAATGGGTTATTTTGTGCATTCCAATGGTCCCTACATTATTTTTGCATGCATCAAACATGGGGTTTGAGACAACAAGAGACAAAATTAGATATTTTTTAGCATCTTTTCACAATTTATTATTGGCAATCATTTTTTATCATCTTTTTAGAGTTATAATGAGGAGTTGTATTCATCGAATGAAAAAACTAAAGAGAAAGCTTACAAAAGACCAAATTGAGGCATATAGACAAAGAGATAGATAAATTCATAAGAAGAGGATACACGGTATGCTAAATATTAGTGAAGGTGAGGCCTCTAGTCCACTCGTAAATATTATTTCAAGTGAAAAGATTTTTTCAAAAAATATTGAGCATGATTTTGAAAATGAGAAAGAAATGTAGAGATTGATATTAAAAATGTTCAACAAGATATTCATGTTGGGAATGAAAATGATAAAATTGATAGGAGTGATGTTCAATATTATATTTAATTTTTAAATAAAAATGTGGGAATCAAAATTGAAGGTAAAATTTTTGGAATTGGCATAGAAAATAAAGATAATGAACCAAGTGGACATTAGAGAATTCTAGATTACATGTGAAATGAAGTCCCTTGTGTGGAAGAAAGATGAATTCCAAATTCAAGATCTTCAAGAACCCCAAAATGGATACTTGAAATTGATGAGAACATTATAAGAAATTTTGAAAATAAGAGATCAACAAGACCTATTTTGTTGTGGGTTATGAAACTTTTTAATAAATACTCTAGCCATAAGACATTGATAGAGAAATGCCAACTATTTTTACAATTGCTAAAGGTGCAAAAGATGAGACCTATGCTAGAAAAATTGAAGGTTCATGTGAACAAGAAGATGAAGAAAATGCTATTATTATCAATTTTTTTTTAAAGATCTCAATTCTATTAGAAACAATATCAAGGAAAAAGATAAAAGAGTTTATTAGATGTTTAATACAACCTCATTAGCAATTCATCAATTTGAGATAAATTTGTGTTGATTTTGACATAAATTGTAAAACTTTAGATAGAGCACTTACAAGAAGAGAAATCCTTGACAATCCTCTTCAAAATGATACATGGGATTTTGATGGGAGCATTCCATGTATTGATAATAAGTTAATCGGTAGTATGAAGGAAGAAATTCAAATTTTTTGGCACTCTAACTCTAGAGTGTCACCCAATGTAAAGGATACATCTTGAAGTTAATAATTGGTGATCAAGACCGCACATCACATTCTAAACATTATTTGGAATTAAGCCAAATAATGTTATTTAAAAAAGTTGTGAGACACATCCAAGGCCACAAATATCAGAAAGGGATTTTGAATCAATCAATCCATTTTATTTTCCACCTCTTAAAATTCAAATACCTATTGTTAAAAATACCATGTGGAGTTTTCAATGCACTATGAACTATTATGCTATATTCGTTCTAATTTTCATACTAATGAAATATTGCAAGAGCGTAGTGCAAATCAAACTTTCTAAACCATCAAGAGACTTGATAGAGGATTTTTTTATATCATAGAGATGATGGTTGTTTTTCTATAGAAATGATCGATACGTTAAATGAGAAGTGCTCACAATATGGTTGCTTGTTAAAGTTTGTTTCATATTTTCATGAGGCCAACAAACATGAATTTGGAAAGAGAATTGTTGAGAAAAATATATATGAGATGGTAAAATATACTTTGAAGAGTGGAGGTGAATGTTTTAGATGTGAGTTGGTTACAAAAGAATGGAGTGATGCTGATTTTATTTCAAATTTCAAGTAAAAACCTTTTTACAAGTATGCAAGCAATAGTCATAGGTAATGGTGGGTGGAGAATTTTTTTTAGACGTGTCAAGACTCTTTCCTAAGTGGAACTATTATATTAGTGTTTGATTTCACAAAAAAATACATATTCCAACCACATAATGATTTATAAGATCAGTTTTACAGTTCCATTTAGATTTATAGTTTTTTCCACATAACATATAGACATGCCCATAATAGTACAAAATAGGATAGGAAGATAATTAATGAGTATCATTTTTATATGAGTGATGATAGATCTCACTACTCTGAGTATGTGCAACATTGTTTCAATTTTTTATTTTATTTTTTTTAAACAAAAATATATTACAATTACCAAACATCTCATTTGGTTAGATAAATGCATGAGTCGATTAAAAAATGCTCATATCTTTTATTGGTCGAGTAGAATGCATGTAGAGAGGGGTGTGCCTCATATTTGGAGTTTTTTTTAAGTTGGGCATGGGAAAGGGGAGAATGATGGAGAAGGTTCATGTGTGAGGAGAGCTCTAGTTAAGGGTCAATTAAGGATTTTAGGTGCTACATATTGTGATTTACATTCTATTGTTGATTGGTGTAGCTCAACATTGTCACGGGGAGGGACACTTTATATAATAGTGAACGTATCCTTTTGGTTGGTTGAGGAGGGCATATTAGGAGTTAGACTAGATTTTTATATAGTTAGAGATTCTTCAAATATGTATTCATTTTGAAGCTTAGATGCAAGAATATCGACCATTTTGATATGAGATTTGGCTTGTTTTTTTCACATTTTGTTTTTAGTGTGACTAGGATCAATTCAAGTCAAGTGAGTAAGTGGATGCATTCTTTCCATAGTATCTAACTCTTTTATCTTAAACAATATCCATTCTGTATGATGACATGGAAAGTTCAGTTGAGTATGATCATGTTTTAGATCTTCTACAACCGAGACATATTTTTGTAGTTGTTTCACCACAAAGGAATGATGAGAGATCAGGTTAGTGGTTGGAATAATGTGTACAATGAAAGTATAAGCTAGTACAATGAATGAAAGATCATGATGGGTTCATATATACTAATGGTTCATTTGTTGTCTCTAGAACTTGGTTGTAAACATACATGATTAGAAAGAATGACATACCTACATTTGAAGACTACAAGAAACAAAAAAACATTCTCATGTATTTGCACCTTGTTGTAGAAACAAATATAAAGTTGTTGAAGCATCATGCCAAACCAAAGACAAAATAAATTTGGATAGTTAGTAATGTTGATCATGAAGAAACACTAGATACCCTTAAGAAGAGTGATGGCCCTTTAGGAACACTTGAGTAGGTCATACCAAATGAATGTAAGGTTCATTACATTCATTATGCTTAAGTTCATTACATTCTTTGGTTCATATGTTCATTATGCTTTGGTTCTTTAATTTTTTTGGTCAATAAACTTAGTCCTCTCATTTCTTGGAAATGTACTTAGTTACAAATATGATGCACATAAAAGATTCAAGCACACTTGAGTAGCTCATACCAAATGATCATAAGGTTAATTACATTCATTATGCTTAGGTTCATTATGTTCATTTGTCTTTGGTTCATTAATTTGTTTGGTCAATAAAATTATTCTTCTCATGGCTTGGGAATGTAGGGATTACAAATATGATGGACATATGAGATCTAACTACCATGCATTGGAGTTTATCTTACTTTCATTGTTCACTTACATTTAGTTAGTATTCTTTCATTGATACTGATATTTTGTATACTATTTCAATGTAGATTTTTTTGAGAGTACCATCATTTAGAGATATACATTACGAAGCACAAATATCAAAAGTAGAACATGTATTAGTTATGCATCTAGGGTTGTTTGATAACATTGGTGTATTTGTACATGATTTAGTTGTGTTGATGATATATGATGTATTTACACACAAGGAAATGGGAAAGAATAAGGACATGAGATAATTTTATCCTACTTAGAGACCTAATTTTGTATGTATATATTTTTATCATTAGGTTATAATGAATAAATGAAATTTTGTGATGATTTTTTGTGGAAAAGATGTTTGATTATACTTTTTTCATTATTTCCACCTTTATATGTAATGATGATTAAGTTTATGTACCTTCACAGATAATTAATTTTAGAGTTGTCCTATTTTCATTATGGTGCCTCATCCTCATGAGAGCTACTTGTTAATGTAGAAGAGAACATGTTGGAAAAATAATAATTATAGCTACAAATAATATAGACATGATAGACTGAAATAATATAGATATGTTAGACTAAAAAAAGTCAAGGATGTTGCTATAGTGAATCCCTTTGACAATTTTTGCTAAGTTTTCCTAGGTTCATTAGGGCTATCCTAGGTTTATTACGATTGTCCTAGGTTCAATATTATTGTCCTATGTTTATTATGGTTGTCCTAGGTTCTAAAGATCACTTAGGCTCATTAGGATTGTTCTACACACTAAGGGCACTTAAGGGACATCACCGCTAGGGTATGGTGTTCAAAATTTAGGCAAGTTGGAAGGAAAAATAGGACCATGCATAGGGTAAACCCACCCAATTAGAAATTTCTAACAGCCCATGCCCATGATAAATAAAAGAATAATTATGCTACCTTGGAAGTTTTTGTTGAATGCATCTAATAATTTTTGCATCAAGAGAAAATTTGTTTCCCTATGAAAATTACTTTAGGTCTTGAAAATATGACACATATTATTACAGAGGGTCCTTATGTGACCCTATAGTTTCATATGGAATGCTAATTAGTTCCATAGTTTGTGAGAAGAAACACATCAAAGTTTGGTAGTTTTATGTACTTAGGCCACTTAAGGGAAATCATTATTAGGGTATGGAAATGAGTGTTCGAATGAGTTGGGAGGAAAAATGAGGCCAATCCTATACTAAACTCACCCAATTAGATGCATTCAAATTGATGGTTTGTATCCACTATGAATAGAAAAAGAATTAGGATACCTTGCAAGTTTTCATTGAATGCATTTGATAGCTTTTGCGTCAAGAGAAAAAAACTTTCCCTATGAAAACTACTTCGAGTCTTGAAAATATGAGATTGGTTATTATAGAGGGGCCTCATGTCATCCTTTAAGTTTAGACATATTTCTTGTAAGTACCATAGTTTGTGAGAAACTACCCATCAAAGTTAGACAATTTTATGCACTTAGGGAGCTTAAGGGACATTGTTGCTAGGGTACGACATCGAGTGTTTGGAAAACTTGGGAGGAAAAATAAGACCATTTATAGGGTAAAAATACCCAATTAGACATGTTCACACTGATGGTTCACAACCACAATGAATATAATCAAAATTAGGCTACCTTGCAAGTTTCATTGAATGCATCTGATGATTTTCGCATCAAGAGAAAAAAATTTGCCCCACAAAAATTAGTTTGATTCTTGAATATCTAAGACAAATCATTTTAGAGGGGCCTCACATGACCCTATATATTTAGACAAATCATTTTCAAGTGCCACAGTTTCCGAGAAACAACCCATAAAAAATTGACAATTTAATGCACTTAGGGCACTTAAGGGACATCATTGTTAGCGGTTGGCATAGATCATTTAGGTGAGTTGGAAGAAAAAATGGGACAATTTATAGGGTAAGTCCACCCAATGAGACAAGTTAACATTGATGGTTCACCCCCATGACAAACAAAATAAGAATGAGGCTACCTTGCAACTTTTCATTGAATGCATTTGACAATTTTTATGTCAAGAGAAAAATTGTTGCCCTACAAAATTTTCTTCAAGTATTGAAAATTTGAGATAGGTTATTATAGAGGGGCCTCAAATGATCCTATGAGTTTAGATTGATAATTTTCAAGTGACATGGTTTGGAATAAATAGCCAGTTAAATTTTGTTAGTTTTATGCACTTAGGACACATAAGGGAGATCATCACCAAGGTATGGTGTAGAGAATTTGAGTGGGTTGGGAGGAAAAATAGGACCATGTATAGGATAAAACCACCTAATTAGATGCATTTTCACTGATGGTTTTCACCCACGGCAAAAAAACCAAGAATTAGGCTACCTTGCAAGTTTTCATTGAATGCATCTCATGGTTTTTTCATCAAGAGAAAAATTGATGCCCTACATAAACCACTTTGAGTCTTGAAAATATAAGGTTATTGTAGAGGAGCATCACCTAACCCTATAGGTTTAGATGTATTTTTAAAAAGTGCCATGGTTTGTTAGAAACAACCCACCAAAGTTTGATAGTTTTATGCGCTCAAGGCACTTAAGGGACATCACCAATAGGATATGATAGTAAGCATTCAATGGAGTTGGGTGGAAAAATGAAACCATGCCTTGGGTAAAACCACCCAACTAGATACGCTCATGTAGATGGTTCGCACCCATGATAAATAAAACAATAATTAGGCTACCTTGTAAGTTTTCATTGATTGCAATCACATCACTTAAGGGACAATGCCTCTAGGGTATGACACTGAGTTTTCAAGAAAGTTGGAAAGTAAAATGGGACCATACCTAGGGTAAACCTACCTAATTTAATGCATTGGATCTGACAATTTATGCCTATGACAAAAAAAATGAGGATGTCTTTTTCCTCCCAATCCATTTGCCAATGTGAAGATACCATAATACTAATCCAAAGGGATTGGATACCATAGAACTAATGTTTATCTTTTTTTAGTTTATTCCTTAAATAAACAACATACTACCCATGAAACCATAGATCTAAAAAAATTTAAACACATGGAATAGAGTTAATAATGCATGTTTATAATAATAATTATATGTCAAATAATCATTCCAAGGTAACCAATATTAATAGAACACATCAAATAGAAAAAAACATAGGATCTAAACACATCAAATATTTTTAAAATATAATAACAATGACACTCACATAAGTAAAAATAAATAATGAATCCATAAACATGATTAATGAATTTAGTGCTCATGAGGACATATACACGAGGAACAAATTATATCGAGTCTTGAATTCAATATATCAAATTGTTGAATAAGTATGTATGTCCATATACAAATATGACATACATGCCAACTAGAATAAATCTCTACAAAATATGGCATATTCCATCTTAAAATTTATAAAAAAATATACATGTGAAATAGCCATGTATGAAATCCAAAATGTCCACAAGTGACAACAATATGTCTATATCACATCCTAATCTATCGATGGATCATCAAAATGAAGTCTTTTTAAATAAGTCTTTGGTTTTGAAGGATCTCGCATAAGAAAAATTTAAACCACAATTAAGATTAGTTGTATATTATATGATTTACAATAAAAAAAAATTAACATCAAAATCAATATACATTGAACTATAATTGAAATTTAACATTAAATTCTTGATTACTGAGCAACTCTACATCTCCTAAGATAGTTGGGAGTCTTGGTATATGTTTGTGGCAAAGAAGGGATGCCATCAACACCTCCAAAGATATGATATATATGTTGACAAGCATAAAATTGATACAAGTTAGTGTATAATTTTTTGTGAACATATTTACTAAAGATAAAATACAATAAACACTTACCTGTTCAGGCATCTCTTCCTCTACTAGTGTGGATGTAGTCAACGAGGATGTGAATCCCATAATTTATTGTACCTAAAAATGAAAACTATGTAAAACTATCAATCTATTTTGACATGCATAATCATTCTAAGTTCTTTAAGCCGTTAATTTAATCAGATTTGTGATCAATTACCTTTCCCTTGAAAGTGGGTGTCACTACACCTCCCTCACACTAGGTGCATACTGCAAGACTAAAATAAGATGAAAATTTTATAATTTAATTAATGATAATTTAAATGACAAGCATGTATACAATTAAAAAATGTAAAGGACCAAGTACAAAACTATATACCGTGTAGCTATCAAGGCCAAGTAAAATGGTCAAGAACATGTCATCATGTACCTATGTAATTTCCTCCTTGGACATCAAATGAACATAAATAGACTATGTAAATAAACATTATTATAGTCTTAATAAGTTGTCTCTTATAAATATTCATTTAAAATAAAATACACTATGAAATTACAAGTTAAGTCTTACAACTACATGCTTAGTAAATGATGTATGCACCTCCCTGTATATCACATGAGAGGACTCTCTAGTGTATGCTCTAGTCCTTGTCATCTTATCTAGTGCACCAATCATATTGTAGACACCTAAAATGCCTTTTCCAAATAAAAATATTTTATTTTGTAGAAACCCCTAATGACATCATCATTTGTTAATTAATTAATTAATTATTTAATTAATTTATTATTATGCCATTAATTCATCCTATCTTAATTAAAAAAATTTAATTAAGAAATCCCTTCCAGAAATGTTTAAATGCAATTTAAACATCATTCCCCCCAATATTTATTAATTATTTAATAAATTAACCAAAATCCTTTAAATAAATGAAATATTTATTTAAATCCCTCAAAACCCTAGAATCTTCTAGAGATTCCTAAACCCTTCTAAACTTTCCTAAACCTTTCTTAAACCTGTTTAGAAGGTGTTTCCTAACTTTCTTAGCCTAATCCAATATTCTTTGACTTTTGTTCAACACCCCTCATTAATGAGCCTTACAGACTCATTAATGGCCTCTTACACACTCATTAAGGCTCTTACAGTCTCATAATGAAGCCCATGTCTTCTCTTCCACCCTTGTTCCCTAGGAACACTTCCCTAGTGTTTCTCACACACGTGTGAGAAACCTTAACCCTCATCCATGTAACCTTACCTCTAACTCAACCTCAAACTCTACCGCAAACCCTAAATCTGACCCTAACTCCAGTTCCTAACCCAAGCCCTTCCTCAAATCCTATAACTACCCTCACTTCTAAGAGAAAAAGAACAATTAACATCCTTCATACTAAGTAATGTTATAATGCTAGTTTATTTCTAGATCATAAGATTTTAGCATAATTATTACTTTAACGCATTTTCAAGCTTTCCTAAATCACATCTTAGTTTAGAACTAATGTATTAATCTTAGTTTCATACTTTTTTTTGCATTTTATTTCATCATGTCACACTTAATTTGGACTAAAATCAATCCTAGATTAATCATTTGTAGCTTAATCTCCCTTTGAGCATCATTAGGCTCCTTGAGGCTCTAGGGGAAAATTGGGTGTTCTATACCCAAAATTGTGCCATTATGGGGTTATCATGGTCCCTAATTAATCCCAATCCTTCCTAACCTATATTAGGGACAAGCTCCATTTATCTTGAGAGCACACCAACATCCCTAAATTGAGCACAAATCGAATAGTGACAAGGTGCTCCCGTTGAAGCTCTATCCGAATGTCTTTGCAAATTTCATTTACTATATGTTAGGAATAGACTATTTGAATAATGTTTGAATGTATACACTTGTTATGAATATGTTGGATTTGCTATGTGCACATTTTGGCACATTTGGTGGGACCCTACACGCCTTCACAACTATTTTTTTGGGGTTTTCCAAGCAAAAAATAATTTTTTGACCATTCTCATCCTGTATTGTGTGAATTATCATACAAGTAAACACACTGGTGTATTTTTTTGTATGATAAAACTCCATGACTCATACTAGGACCACCCAATACTCGTATGGGGTCTTCCTAGGTATTTTAGGCCTATTTTGGACTCACTGGCCCTATTTACTCATACTAGGAGTAATACTGACTCGTATAGGACCTCATCCTAACTCGTACAAGTAAAATCACTAAATTACCCTACCCTGTTTACTCATATGGGAAACATGGGGGATTTGTAAGGCCATAATCAGGGCTTAAGTTGGTTTTTAGGGGCTTCTTGGTGCCTCCTAACTGAAAATTTTCAATTTTTGACCCTATGTTTTGTAGGTACTCATAAAAAGAAAGGAAAACACCAAAAAAACTAAGGCCTTAAGGCTCATTAACTTTATTTAGTGATTAGGAACTTAAAACTTCATTTGGTTGGCTTAAAAAGAACATCAAATAAGTCTTGAATGCTTAAAGGGAACAAATTTGCAAAACTTTCCTAATTACCTCCTAATCAATCCTAAGAAACTATAAACATTCCTAATTGGTCCTAAAACAATCAAACTCAACTCTAATGTCTTTCATTTGGCTAAAAAGAACATCATTCAGGCAAATATAGGGTTTTGGGATTCATTCATGCAAGTTAGGAACACTTCAAGTTTTGGAAGCATAAAAAGAACTTCAAATATGCATTTCATTCCTATTTGGTTCCAAATAAATCATAATCAAATCAAATTTTTCCTAAATCAATCTTAAAACATTGGTCTTAGCTAAAGTGAACTTCATTTGCATTGTCTTAAGTGTTTTCCAAATCTCATGCAATCTAGGAAAAAAATCTGCATCTCTTTCCTATTCAGTTCCTAAGAAATCCTAATGGTTCCTAAACATTCCTAAATAAATCCTAAAGCTTTGATCTTGGTAAAAAATAATGTTTTTTTGAAAAATCTTGAATGTTTTCCAAAGTTTTCATGCATAAAATAAATCTAGGAACCTCCTTTTGGTCTAAAATTGAATTCTAGGAACACCAAATCTTGAGTGAAACTAATAGGGTGAACCAAAGTGCAAAGAATAATTTCCTTTCAATTCTAAAATAAAAAGCACAAATAATTCTTTAATGCCATAAAGTAAAAACAAAGCACTCTATTTCATTTCAAAATTCAAATCAGAATTCTACCAAAACACAATCTTGAATGCCAAGATAAAAGAAATCACAATCTCTTTCAAAGCTTTTTTTAATCTTCAAAGATGAACACATCAAAATCTTAAATAACATGTGTTTGAAAGCATTCATTTCAAACTCACTAATCAATTTGGGAAAGAAAAATATTCTTGGTGTGTTTGTTAAGAATTTTAAATTTCTGCAAAGCCTTGTTAATTAAGTAACGTAAATGAAGTTGAACTATTTTCTTTTTAGAGAAGATTGTCCAAAGAGAATAGTGCTTCCTCTTTGGAGACTGATTTCAAACCAATAATTCCCTGAACATTATAGAAATAAAGCATTGAGAAAACTCTCGCTTCATCCCCTCAAGCTCAGGCGAATATCCCTACTATTTTGGCATGGTCAACTAGGCTCTTAAGTGAGTCATGTGCATACAAACTGATTGGGAGGACACCACTGATCAAACTAAACACTTGATAAAATAGAAGCTAACCGATCTACTCCCAAAGGTATCAGAATCTTTGTGCAAGGATCGATCTGTGTGGTTTCTTGGATTGCCTTAAGACATGCACCATATGTATCCCTTTTAGGGTTATCAAGCTGTGGGCAAAGATTTTGATACTAGCCTTCCCTTAGGTAGTTCTATTTGAAGTGTTTTCAAAGTTACAAACTTAGTGCAAACATCTATCAAAATAGACACTCTTTCAGGAACACTCTCATATTCAGTGGTAAGTCATTTTCTTGTATCCCACAAAGTTTCTTTGTCCTTTGTTAGGATTTCTTTCAAAGTGTATTTTTTGAGTTTATCCTTTTCCATTGAAGACATCAAAATTGAGCCAAGCCTTGATCAAAATCTTTCAAACATCCTCGCAGAAAAGGTCCTTCAAAATCAGATACCCAAAAGCCTTGATTCAAAAACAATTTCCAAATCTTTCCAAAGCTATGTCCAACTTGATCAAACACAAGAAAGTTAAGCTTCCTAATTCCTGAGTCCATCAAGAGAAGAAGATTGCATAAAGAAACTTGAAAGATCACCAACCTATCCTAAAGGCAATCCAAATAGAAGAGAAATATCAAAAGAAACTGGACAATGTGGTCTATAACGCCAGAGTGAAATAGTTTGCATACCGGTTCTAGGTTAATCATTGCTATGTCAATCTAGAGAGAAAGGACTAGTTTGTCCCATCGTATATCCACCATTCCTTCAAAATCCCACAATCCTATCTCGACATCCTTTGCATCCTATATCATCTTTATATTCATCATTGCATCACCATCCAGCCTTAGGTGCATTTTTATCATCTTCCTAGTTGCATCATAAGTCATTCTTTTTTAGCTACATCTAGGTCATTCTCTTAGAATAGAGTCATTCAGTCATCCTTCATCATCCTTCCATCAACAATCCACAAGTTAGAATCATTTCCTCACCTATCATCCATCATCGTTGATCCAAATCCAACATCCATCAATCCAAGTCAGAAACCACCATACTTGAACCTAATCTAGTGATCTAAAACCCAAACACTTTGTGTCTTATCCTTTGAGTTGCTTCGAATCCTTATCCCAAATTAGAAATCTCCACCCTTTGATAGAGCATTGTCTAGGGAATCCAATACTTGTCCTTGTAAGCCTCATCATATCGAGCAAGAGATTGGCCTACATTCACATGAATCATGTCACCTAAAGATCATTAGTCTGTCCTAGGTTGACAATCCAAACCTATTCGATCCTACATCAGGAAAAAGAAACTCATTTGACTGATACTTAGTAAAATCTTCCACCATCTTCCACCATTTTCCACCATCTTCCATCATCCTCCACTAATCCTCCATCATCCTTGATCCAAATTAGAGCATCTCACCCATCCTTCACATTAATCCAAATCCTTGCATCCACCCATCATCTGCATCTTCATTCTTAAATTTGCATTCCATGCCTACCAAGATATGATCCAAGAGGAGAAGGAATATGGATCCCAATTAGGCCACTATTTCATTCGATCCTAACAATCCTACCAGCGTGATGGTAACTTACAATCCCCAAATCCAACAATTTGATAATGTATGGAATGATCCCAATGGACCCCCCGCCTCATTTTCTATGGAAACATTCATGAGCCACCCAGGGCATGCACAAATGGTGAGTGCAATCATTGATCAAAATCAATGGGCTATATTGGCCAACTTTGCATAAGAGGGTACTTCCATTCCACCACATCTCCAACCTCTCATCCCCATAAACACCATCTAAATCCCAACAAAAGCCTATACACCCATATTCTAACAAATCCCTGATCCTAGCTTGTACATATCTCAGGAAACCTCGCTCATCCCTCCTCTCTTGCAAAGCAGCTTCGTGAGTCCCACAAAAAAAGGAACAACACAATCCACTCCATTTTCCATCATGGGAACACCATCACCTTCTACATCATCGCAAGACACCACTCAGGCCCAAAGCTTCACACAAAACCAATTGCTAGCTCCCACACAAGCCACTACACAAGCAGTTTCTCCACATTCCATGGGCTAAGTAGCATCATCCTTTCCAAGGGAAACACAATTGTTTCCCTCCTTTACTCAAGAAGCTTCCACATCAACATCACCATTCTCATGGGAAACTCAAGCATTTCCTTCCAATTCAAAATCATACGTTCCACTTCCACCTTTCATTTCCAATACACAAGCCTATCAAACTGCCTTCACAATAGGGATGCCTTCCATAGGATCTCAGAATTCACCACCTACATCCCAAACCCCCACCATCACATCTGCATTTCTAGTATTCTCTACATCACAACTCCCACCATGAATTGATTCTTGTTTGGGCCTCACTCAAGCAGCAATGCAAGCCTTGTGAATACCAACCCAATCCCATATATATATGCCTGCAAACCAACAAGTCACTTTCTCTCAGGTAGCACAACAACAACAATCACAACCTCCGCCAGCTTCATCCTTTCCTCCATACACTAAGTATTTATCCATGCCACCCATCACTTCTCAAGTAGTTCAACTACCCCAATAATAGAGTTAATCTCATCTCGCCATATACCTTGCACAAACACCTCCCATCGCCAACTTCCCAACATCCGTGCCACCCCTAAACAATGCAGGAATGCATCCCACCTACATCAGCCAAGTGCAAAGCCAAGTGCACCAAGGACCATTCTATCAATAAGTTGCACCATTCCATCAGCCTCCTCCATCGCAACAATACTTCCCAGTGCAACATCAACAACATCCTGTTATCCCCCAACAACAACAAGCATCCTCTTATCTTACATAGAAAAAAAATCTCGTCATACCCCAGTAGAAAAAATCTACTCCATATCCTCTAGAAAAATATGCTCCCGCACCTCAACAACAATATCCTCCCTAACAAACATCACCCCAACATCCATTCCAATCTACCTATCTTGCTAGGAAATCTCCTTATCCCACTCCGCAATATGAACCACAAAATCACCCTTATTCACCAGCACCATTAGATCCTTTCCCAATGGGAGTACCCACTCCAACACCGATAAATGCCAAGTGAGAAGAGATGAAGAATGCTCTTAATGAGCTCAATGATGAAACAAAGAGCAATGTCTTCAAATTTGGTGAGGTTTTTCCCTATCCCTTTCCCAAGCACTTCAAAACACCAAAGTTTGACAAATATCAAGGGAAAGGAGATCCCGTCAGCCATGTCAAAGAGTTCTATATGGAATGCCAAGAAGTGGTCTATAGTGACAACTTCCTTATGCGCCTATTCTCTAAAATCTTGGGAGGAACTGCTATTGAGTGGCTCTAAAAAATAGCCTATGTAATAGTCACAACCTTTGCTGAACTCTCTGAGAAGTTCATTTCCCAATATGGCCATAATGTCAAGAATGAGTTGTCTTTTCTAGACCTTTGCAACTCAAAGAAGAAAGGAGGAGAAAGCCTAGTTGATTACTTGTAATGATGGTAGAACCTCACTACTAGGTTATCATATCAACCCCCTGAGAAACATCTTACAAAGATCTTTATCGATAACCTGCATCCCAAATTATCCCACTTCATGAGGATGAACTGCATCCAAACATATCAAGACATCAAAATCAAAGGGATAGATATTGAAAGAGGCGTCCTAGACAAAGGCACACTCCAACATTAGCCCAGTAATGACAAACCCCTCTACTAGAATAAAAACAAGAATTTTGTTACCGATGTAGCCACTAACACCAAGCATGTCCAAATCATTGTGGTCAACCCTACACCAACTCCTGCATATCACCAACAACAACTTCAAATCAATCAGCAACCCATGCAAAATTACCAATAGAAAACAAACTAAGAGAATCCAACTAATTAGGCCAATTCTATATCTTCTACTCCCAATTAGAATAGGCCTCAGGCCTTGACTCACTAAAATAAATCCTTCACCCCCCTTGGTGAGCCACTGGATGTAATCTTTCATCAAATAGCCAAGGCCAATCTAATCACTTACCCACCAACCCAGTAGTTTGGTGACACCACTCCCAAACCCAACTAGTACAAAGATCATGAGTACTATGATTATCATCATGTCAAAGGACATGCAACCCTAAGGTGTTTGAAATTAAAACACTATATCCAAGATCTCATCAACAAAAAGGAGATCCAAGTGGACACACGAGCCCAAGCCTTGCCTAATGCCAATCTATAGATTTATCAAAACGTGTTCCCTCAACATAATGCTGGAAAAACCAGGCCAATGCCAATCCTCCACCCCAAAACTAAGGCAAAGGCAAACAAGGAGACCATGCTGACCATAAAGACTATACTACTACCCATATCAACTACAATAAATTTGTTGGATGCATAACCCAAGTTGAAACCACAGTCAATGTCATGCATGTTACAGGAGTAGATATTCAGTGTGTTGTTACCACCCGTAGAGGCCAGATATCTGTTGCTAGTGCTAATCCAAGGCCAACAAATAATGCACAATAAAACCTTATAGAACACCTTGGGAATACACCTTCCAAAATATCCATTCTTGACCTTCTCCGCACTTCACCCATCCATCAAGAAATCCTCAACCAAGCCCTCCAAGAAGGACATGTCCCCACAAACATAAATACCATCTTGTTTGAGATCCTTGTGGGACATTTATCAGCACCTTTTACTCTTTCCTTCAAGCCATCTGACATACCAGCTGTTGTGCCTGACCACAATCTCCCTCTCTATATTGCCATCATGATTAGAGACTTTTCCATTAAAAGGGTCATGATAGATAATGGCTCAGCCCTAAACTTGTGCACTTTGAAATTCATACAACATATAGGGTTCACAGAGGGTAACATATCACATGAGGTCATCACCATCAAGGCATACAATAACTTGGAGCATACCTATGAAGGTACCATTGTTTTTTCCTATCTAGCTAGGCCTTGCAACTCAAGACAAGATCTACCATGTTGTTGATCTTGACCTACCATTTAACATCCTCCTCGATTGACCATGGATCCATTCCATCAAAGCCATACCATCTAAGTATCATCAGTGCATCAAATTTCCACATCAAGGCACCGAGATCACCATCCAGGAAGACCCCCAACCCTTTTATACTATCCTACATTGGAATAATCATTCCCTCATTCCACTCATTGTCCTGGAATTGAAATTGGCACTTTTGTTTCCAGCTCATCTCGATCCCATAGCAATCTAGAGACTATCCTCATCTCTACTCTTTCTTCTATCAAGATCAACAACTAGGGTTGTGGTGAATACAACTTAATTGATGCATTTGTAGTAGGGGCCCTACCTTTGGACCCACATACATAAGGATGCCCAAGCCACCAAAGAAGGCCTACTGAAGCCAATCATGAAATCAAGCAAATGGGACCTTTGACTTTTGTATCCCATGGAAATATAGATAGCCTTGAGATGGACCTTGACATTAATCGGTGGTTGTACAGAGATCCCCCACCTCCTAACATTGAACTCCTTGGCTACTTTCATTTAGAAATATCCAACATCACACAAGTACGCCATAAAATAATGGAAATATCATGAAGGCAGTGGTCTAGGACCATAAGAAGGCGGAAACAATGATCCAATCATAGCCTCAAAAAATCCAAAGCATCAAGGTCTTGGCTTTAATACCCCTTGCATGTGTACACAAGAACCCAATACCGTGACTGGGGGCACTAACTTGACCAACATTCCCTTCTTGAATAGCCAAGACAACCTTGTGGAGATCGAAGACATCCCAAAAGAGGAAGAAAATAAATCTTGTGATGACATCTTCGATGATGATACCCTCCTGGGCACTTCTGTCCTCCATCACATTGCCATTAACGTCATAAAAGTTCCCCTCATTCATCCCAAACTCATAGACTAGGACCAACCAAGCATCACACATATCGATGAGTTCCAAAGCACAGAAGCGCTCCTAAGATTCATGGGAACATCAGACCAGCAATCAAAACACAATCAGGAATCAGTCTGTATCTGCAAGCTCAACACTAAAGGATATTTTGGGGAATAGGCAAGCTTTAGCTATAAAATTAAAATAGAAAAAGAAAATAATGAGTCCTTATGTGAAAACCCCACTGTGGGGCATTCTAACTCTAAAAAAGAGAAAATAAAGGGTGTATCTTTTGGTGAAAACCTCTCTGGGGTGCTAGAAGATGGAGACTTGTCTCTTCCTCCCATCTAATATTACAAAATAGAGCAGTCACCCATCATCATTGAGGAAACCAAGCCACTCAACTTGGGCATAGAAGAATGCCCAAAAATTACCTACATCACAACATCTTTAACTGAGGTTGAAGAAATGGATCCTAATGCCAAGCCAGTGAAGAAGAAGCTACGCAAAATGCATCCCAAAGTAGCCCTATTGGTAAAAAAAGAACTAGAAAATCTCTTACAAGCCAAAATCATTAGAGCCATTGATTATTCAGAGTGGATCTCCAACATGGTTCATGTCACCAAGCCTTTAGGAGAGATAAGAATCTATACAGACTTCAAGGACTTAAACAAAGCCTATCCCAAGGATGATTCCCTTCTACCCAACATTGACATGATTGTAGACATTACAATGGGCCACGAGATGTTTTCACTCATGGATGGCTTTTTAGGGTACAATCATATCTGAATAATAGAAGAAGATTAGCACAAAATAACATTCACCACACCATGGGGTACCTTCTGCTATAACATGATGCCATTTGGGCTAAAGAACACAAGATCTACCTATCAACAAGCAATGAAATCCATCTTCCATGATATGATACACAAAATATTGGAGGATTATGTGGATGATATTCTTGCAAAATCTAAGACACGAGGTGAAAACCTAGACATCCTTGAAAGTGTGTTCAATCATCTGCATCATTATGGGTTGAAGCTGAACCCAAAGAAATGTGTCTTTGGTGTAACATCTGGAAAGCTCCTAGGCTTTATCATCTCATGGCATGACATAGAGATTTATCCCAAAAAGGTCAAGGCCATTACATAAATGCCTCCTCCTAGAATTCTCAAGTAGCTTAGAATCATACAAGGAAAGCCCCAGTTAGTGTGTTGATTTATATCACGGCTGGTAGACAAGTTCCAACCTTTCACATATCTGCTTTGCAAGGACACAAGCTTCAAATGGGATCCTATCTGTCAGAGAATCTTTGAGAAGCTAAAAGAATATCTGGCCAACTCTCCAATCCTTGTCCCACCCATTTCAGGACACCCTCTCATACTCTACATCTTGAAAACTACTACAGCATTGGGGGAACTCTTAGCACAACATGACACCAATGACAAATAGAGAGCCATCTATTATATCAGTCTAAACCTTTTTGGCTATGAGCTTAATTATTAACTAATGGAGAAAGCATGCCTTGTAGTAGTCTTTACCACTCAAAAGCTTAGACATTACATGCTTAGCCACACAATCAAACTCATCTCAAAGGTGGACCCACTCAAGTATCTATTATCAAGGACAACTCTCATAGGTCGTATGGAAAAATGGGTCATGCTACTCAGTGAGTTTGACATTTAGTACATAGATTAGAAAGTAATCAAAGGGCAAGTAATTTCCAATCAGCTAGCATAAGTACCTCTAGTGGATTCATATCCACTAATCATGGAATTCCTTGATGAGCACCTATGTATGATCAAAGAACAACCAATATGGAAGCTATACTTTGATGGCTCCTACACATCGCATGGATCCGGGATAGGAATCCTATTCGTCACACATCAAGGTGACTATATTCCAAAATCATTCAAATTGGGACTCATATGTACTAACAACATTGCAAAATATGAGGCACTCATCTCAAGCCTCAAAACAACCATGCAATGGAACATAACATAACTGCAAGTGTTTGGAGATTCACAACTGATTATCAAGCAATTCCTAGATGAATTTCAGACAATGGACGACAAGCTACTGCCCTACAAGGAATTGGTGGACAGACTGAGAGAGAATTTCCTAAATCTATAGTTCACGCAGATACCAAGGCTTTAGAAAAAAGTGGCTGATGCAATGGTGACCATTGGATCCTTATTGGAAATCCCACATGACTCATCACAGTATGAATTCTTAGTTGAGTAGCTACAAACACCTACTTATGAGAACACTGATTTAGAAATGTTGTGTGTCTTGGTTGGTCCCCAGTCCCCATGGTACCATGATATCCATGCATATCTTAAAAATGGTATCATATCTCCCCATCTCACCAACACCCAATGTCAAAACCTAACTCACAGAGCTTCTTGCTACACTCTTGTAGAAAACACCCTTTATCATCGAGGATATCACAATATCCTCTCTAGGTGTTTAGGTTCAAACAAGGCCTTTCTGGCTTTACAAGAGGTCCACGCTAGAATTTGTGGTGCCCACATGAGTGGCATGGTCCTAGAAAAGAAGTTACTATGAGTTCATGGGTATTATTGCCAAACAATAGAACATGATACTTGTGAATTTTTCAAGAAATGTTTACCATGTCAATAACATGCAAATCTGATTCATGCACCAGCTCAAGATTTATAGCCCATTGCACCACCTTGGCCATTTTCATGTTGGGGCTTTGACCTTGTTGGGTTAATCACTCCCCTTTCCTCTGATGGACACAAGTATATCATAACAGCCATATAATACTTTACAAAGTTGGTTGAGGAAATTCGGCTCATCCTTGCTACTGGCATCCAGATATCCAAGTTCATCTTATACCACATCATTTTCCACTTCAGCATACCATCTACCATCTTCATAGATCATGCCACACCTTTTGAAAATAAACATGTGGATTATCTGTGTGCCAAAATCCAACTCCATCATCATTTATCTAGTCCATACTTCTCCCAAGGAAATGACCAAGATGAGGCAACCAACAAAACCATCCTGAAAATCCCCAAAAAGGTTGTCAATGATTTTGGTCGTGATTGACACCTCCAAATAAATCCCACCCTCTGAGCCTATCATACTTCTTATCACACTCCCATAGGAACCACCCCATATTCCCTTGTATATGGTGTCAAAGCCGTTATACCCATTGAGGTCGAGCTCCCATCATTGTGTGTCTCTATGAATAACTATACCACATATGAAGACTATCACGTGGCACACCTCACATAGCTGGACCTACTAGATGAAAAGAGACAACATTCCTATGATCACCTAGTTGCATACTAGAATTGACTCAAAAGGAGTTATAACAAGAAGGTCCATCCAAGACAATTCCAAGTGGGCGACATGGTCCTAAAGGAAAATTAGAAAGTGCAAGCACATCGAGAGAAGAAAGGAAAGTTTGAACCTACTTGGTTGGGTCCTTATGTTGTCACATCATGCTTTGGCTTTGGAGCCTATCAACTATCAACACTAGAAGGTGAGCTCTTGAATGATCCTATCAAAATCATACATCTGAAGAGGTTCTATGCATGAACCAGATCCTATCTAAATCAAAAAATTCATAAAAATTGGAAAATCCAAAAAATACAAAAACATGAAAAAAGAAAAGAAAAATAATCGTCCAATGGTGAAAACTTGGCAATTCAAGTGCCTTGGACAAGTATGTTGGTGAAAACCTAGAAACAAGTGCCATACATAGTGGATTGAGTCATTATCTATCAAAATCCCATCCCTCCCATCCCAAATCCTAGTCATCTTTATCCAATCCCCATCCCCACCACCAACCCCTCAATCCCAAGGTGTTCTCTCCTCCTGCCTATCTGATGCCGCAATATAGTCCTATTCTAAATCCTGTACATATCTTGTCATTATCCTGTATAGCATGATCATCCTATCCCCAATCCTGAGCTTCCTATATATATCTTGTATGGTGAGATGTTCCTATCCTAATCCCTAAGCTTCTGTACATATCCTTTGTAAATCCTCTCCCCATCTATTGTACATATCCTCATCATTCTTGCAATAGTATTTGATCAAATATCTTGTCCCACCTAGCCTTGTACTTCAACAACATCTTTTTTCGACTATCCTTGATCATAACAATTATCCTTAACTCATCATTTGCTAGTAAACAACACACATTCTCCTCATCAATTAGTGGGTCATTGAGGATGTATCCTTCCTCTTGTCTAACCTAATCTTCCACCAATCAAACCAGGTCCATGTCGGATGTATCCTTCCTCACGTTCAGACCAAATCTTCCTCCCATCAATTAAATCAATCTCTCCTTGGAAAAGGATGCATTTTGGAGCTATCATTTTGGTCTTGGATTTTGTCCTTTCGATCTTGTTAATCTTTTACGGCTCTCATTGCTCCTCTACTCAAAGTCACCACGGTCCTTTATATCATGGTGTGTTGTGAATGAGGACAATCTGTGGCAAGGTCTTTTTGATCTTTTTCTTCCACCTGTGAGTCAGTCAGACATGACCCTTGCACGATTCACATGTGATCTTCTAGATTACATGGCGCACTTGGGAAATTTAGTTTTTTTGTGGTTTCTCCAGCACCATTTCTACCATTCTTCTTCTTAGGTTCATGTGTGATGTTGATGCAACCTTGTGTGTCTTTTTTGTGTTAGTCCTATGCAATGCTCATGACAAGGCCTTATGTTCCCAGTAACCTTGGAAGGTCTCTAATATTGCTATATCAAACTAGGTTGTTGTCTCCACATTTACACATGGAGCTCCCCAAATACCCCATCCAACATCTAGCATCATCCTACATCATCTAGATTAATCTTGCATCTTGCATCCTTCATATAGATTCATCCTGCATTTCACATCATCTTGCATTCCTACATCTTTGCTCTTGGAAGTTTGGTTGTTTATTCTTCCCTTCCCATCTTTTCTATGATCTTTTCAAGAAAATTCCACAACATTTCCTCTTTGCGTTATTTTCTCGAGGGGGCACAACCCCTTATCCTCTATTCTAGTTCAGGGCATCTTATTTTCTTGTCTTTGATGCCACACCACTTGTGGCATCACATCAAAGATGGGAAAAATGTAGACACCTAAAATGCCTTTGCCAAAATAAAAACATTTTATTTTGTAGAAACCCCTGATGACTTCATCATTTGTTAATTAATTAATTAATTAATTTATTATTATGCCTTTAATTCCTCCTATCTTAATTAAAAACATTTAATTAAGAAATCCCTTCCAGAAATGTTTAAATCTAATTTAAACATCATTCTCCCCAATATTTATTAATTATTTAATAAGTTGACCAAAATCCTTTAAATAAGTGAAATATTTATTTAAATCCCTCAAAACCCTAGAATCTTCTAGAGATTCCTAAACCCTTCTAAACTTTCCTAAGCCTTTCCTAAACCTGTTTAGAAGGTGTTTCCTAACTTTCTTAGCCTAATCTAGTCTTCTTTGACTTTTGGTCAACACCCCTCATTAATGAGCCTTACAGACTCATTAATGGCCTCTTACACACTCATTAAGGCTCTTACAACCTCATAATGAAGCCCATGTCTTCTCTTCCACCCTTTTTCCCTAGGCACACTTCCCTAGTGTTTCTCACACATGTGTGGACAACCTTAACCCTCATCCATCTAACCTTACCTCTAATTCAACCTCAGACTCTACCCCAAACCTTGACTCTGACCCTAACTCCACTTCCTCACCCAAGCCCTTCCTCAAATCCTATAAATAACCTCACTTCTAAGAGAAAAATGCCAATTCACATCCTTCATACTAAGTAATGTTATAATGTGAGTTTATTTCTAGATCATAAGCTTTTAGAATAATTGTTAGTTTAACTCATTTTCAAGATTTCCTAAATCACATCTTAGCTTAGAACTAATGGATTAATATTAGTTTCTTACTTTTTTTTGCATTGTATTTCATCATCTCACACTTAATTTGGACTAAAATCAATCCTAGATTAATCATTTGTAGCTTAATCTCCCTTTGAGCATCATTAGGATCCTTGAGGCTCTAGGGGAAAATCGGGTGTTCTATACCTGATATTATGCCATTATGGGGTTCTCATGGTACTTAATCCATCTCAATCCTTCCTATTTTGTATTAGGGACAAGATCCATGTATTTTGAGAGCATACCCACATCCCTAAATCGAGAGCAAATCTAACGGTGACAGGGTGCTCTTGTTGAAGCTCTATTTGAATGTCTTTGCAAATTTCATTTACTATATGTTAGGAATAGAATGTTTGACTAATGTTTGAATGTCTACGCTTATTTTGAATAGGTTGGGTTTTCTCTATAGACACATATTATGCACCTTGTAATCAAATGTATTGATAGGAGGCTCGACAAAATGTTCGAGAGTACTCAAGAAAATGTGTTTGCACATAGTGCATGTATGGAGGACACAAATATGTTGATATGAGGAGGATGTGATAGCACCATGAGATCTTCCACCAACATCATTGATATAGGGTTGCACAAGTGTCAAAGTATGAGTAATCAAAAGATGGCTCAAAGCATAAGTATCCATAATAGTTTACAAGGCACCCTCTATGATAATATCTAGAGGCTATACTAGAGGTGGACAAGAAATGCAAGGAGGGGCAACATATGGGCCCTATACTACTCAATTTTCCCCAAATCTATCATGGGGCATACCTTTGCCTATGCCAATGATCTTATACTCGAGTAGATCATGTGCTTATGCAAGACAAACTCAACATATAGTTTTTTGATGAAATAAAAGGGCACATCCATATTGTTCTTGGGTGGTCTATCAAAAACCATCCACCAACAATCCTAGAAGTTGTCTCGTATCTCATAATGTGTACACCATTTCATGGATAACTTTATTTTTCTAGGATCCACTAGTTATTTAGTATGGGGATTGACAAATAGGGAAGCTATGTCAAATTTTGATATTTTGAGGTCCTTCATCTCATCATAAGAAAACTCATCTACATAGTGAGCCCTTGTGGCTTCTCACCACTGAAGTGCATAATTATGGTAGGTGGTGAGGGTTTCTACATTTGATATTATGGACTACAATGTGTCAAACATCTTGGTTAATCAAGGGATTTTATGATAAAAATTTGTAAGGCTCCTCAATTGATTCAATTTTTTAGAAATTAGGTCTTGTATTGGTTGAAGGTTTGGTGGTAGAGGGTTTGGCGGTTGTGGGTTATCAATTCTATTTCCCATACTTGATTGAAGTTGTAAATTTATATAATTCAAATATTTAAAAAATATAAATAATTTCAAACAAAAAAAAAACCTAATTTAAACCAAAAAATGAAAAAACAAACAAACTAAAAAATGCAAATAAATGATTAAAAATGAAGAAACATGCAATAAAATTCATTCCTGATAGTTAATTTGAGCAAAAAAATGAATTTGAAGGATCAGATATAAAAAATTCCTCAGGTATCTAATGCTAAAACATAAAATCCATGGGTAAAAATAACCCACAACCGTTCCTCTCAAGTATATAAAATACCCACAGGAATCAAATATCTTATCCATATCAAATATCCAATCCTACTACTATATTATTAATTTAAAATTATCTACCATAGTATAATTTTCATAAATATAATTAATATATATTATATATTAATAATACATTAATATATTAATAATAGTATAATATTATTAATTTTAGTATAATATTATATTATTATTAATATATTATATATTATTTAATATTTTTATGTTATTGATACAAACGTATCAGCTATTTGATACATATCATATATCCTATATGGTTAGGCATTTTCCATGGCCAAGTATATTGACACCCAAACCTACTAAAAAGTCAACATGGATTTTCGCATTTTAGGGTAGATAAAAAAACACATTTGATTCATATCGTCACTTTTTGGCCCCTCATGATCCCGCACATACCCCAATGTACCTCTAACTCTTCTTGAAAATTGTTGCAACTTGTATTCTCTTTCTTTCATCCTCAACACTTTTTATGGTGCTTTACTGGTCTCTTCTTTCATCACCTTCAAGGTCTTATTCTTGACCTTTATTATAAGGCCTTCCATTCCTACATACACATACTTAAAACCACAATGTTAGCAAATTAAAAAGAAGACCAAAATGTCTTCACAAGTGCCTCCTTCATGGACACTTTCCTCTCTTCTTTACTTATTCTTTTGAGTGCTTCTTTCAGCACTTCTCTCAATTCTTTCTTATTTTTCTTAATGTTCTCCACAATGAGAACTTCCTTCACCTTTTTTGGTGTACATTCTACTCTTGATAACTTTTTTTTGTTCAAACCCCTCAAGGTTTTCCTCATACTCTCATATTCTTCTCTTAAGGCAGTCATCCTTTGCCTTTAAAAACAAAAAAGAAATTCTATAGGAAATTTCACCTTCTTTCTCATTGGCCAACAATATACAAAATCTTGGCTTCTTTCCACAAGTCACTGCTTTACTAATTTCTCAAAAGCCAATCCTCACCTCTGCTATTTCTCTTGCCAACTCTGCATCTTGTGTTGTCAAATTGTCTTTCATCTTTTCTTTCCTTTTGAGATTTTCCTTCTTCATTTGTTGTCACATCTTTTATTTTCTCTTTTGTCTTTATGATACCTCACCTAGAAGGCTTCTCAATTTTTATTTTTTCTCTACCTAGTATTTTGGTACCTAAACTCTTCTCAAAAACCTTTCAATCGGTAACAAACACATCTTTCCAAGATTATATGAACAAAACTAACTTCCATACTCAAACCTTTGGGACTCTCAACTTCTTCCCGAACCTTTTAGGCTCTGATTCCAATTGATGGCAACAATATCACACATCCATGTACTATAATACCAATAGAGGGCTCACACTCACACACATTTTCTGAAACTTCAAACAAATACATATTTCTATAGGCTTCTTGCCATGAGAATAACAAGAGCTATAATAGTGCATAGTTTCTATAACATAAAATATTGTAGCCAGGAACTATGAACAAATAAATTGATCAAGCATCATATAAAATTTATGTAATCAAAACTAAATTGATCAATCATCATATAACATTTACATAAAGCTAGGAGGAAACAACATTATCAATCATTAACCTAGACAATGTATATAAATTTATTACTAAAATTCATTAATGATGTTTACATTCAAGTACATTCAAACATTTGTCATGGTATATGTATGCTTGGCCAAGCCTCTCCCTCTACATTCTTCTGCAACTCTCCATCGTTCTTGTACTTCTTGCTTGACTCAACACACTTTCTTCCCCTTTGATCATAATCGAATCCCTCTATCTACGATGTTGCCAATACTCCATGAACCCTTCAATGATTGGGTCTCTGGCTTTCATCTTTCTCTAAGACCATTTCTACTCCTTTGATATCATTCCTTCTCATAATCACCTTTCCATCGCCTAGTATGCTTTCTTATTTTTGTGCTAGGCTTCCATAAATTCCTCACTCCTCAATTTGACCCATCTCATTTCCACTACATTCGACCTTTCTCATTTCTTTGTTAGCCTCAACTCAACCCGGTTTTCTTTTGTTCTATTCATCCTTTTGGCTTGTCATGTCTCCTTATCGACCTTCTCACTCTATTCTGTCGATGATCTTCTCCCTCATTATCTACACAATTGTCCCTCTTAACATTTTTTCCATTTCATCTTTTGATTGGCATTCTCCAGCCGTTCTCCTTCTAACTTCCCTAACTGCCGCCAAAATTGATTCCATGTTGTCTTTGAATGGATAGTACAAACATTCAAATGAGGAAATTAAAACTCAGACTATGTTCTTACATCAACATTTGAAGAGTAAGACTAGAAATATTATAAATATTAGAAGATACACTTTTATATATGTAATACAACAAAAAGCTTTTCTTAACTAAAAATTGTATTGATTACAAACATTTAGAAAATTGCAACCTTTAATCAAGAATAATTTAATAAATCTATTCAAACATATCTCTCTCTCTCTCTATATATATATATATATAGGTTAAATAAGACATGTCCAAATTTAATACATTTTATATCTTCAAATATAAAAAAATCTATCCTCTAGCTTTTGTAATATTTCTACTAATTTGAATATATTACTAATATCTCTTAAAATTTGACCTTCCATATATAATCATTGTCTCATTGTTTCAACTACAAATAGATCTCCGTATCTCCTTTGTGAAGATTTTTCCAAAGTTCAATCATATACCCTATTATTCGACACTACTTGCAAGAATTGAATCCTAATGTAATACACCTCGCATATGCATATTTTATGATATTTTACATTTTGATGATTTATACATACCTTTTGTTAGACTATATTTTTTTTCTCAAAGCCCTTAAATATTAGGGATCACTTCAAGCGTGCTCTTAGGGCAATGAGAGCAATACAAGGAATCGTGAATCATCTTGAAGCACTACATGAAAAAAATTCAAATCATGACTTAGGACATCTTTAATTCCATTATATGTACATATTCCAAAGTAAGTGTACACATGAAAATATATTTAATAAGTGTGGAAGTCATCAATTTTAACTTCTTTTTTGGCATTTATCATCATAACTCTTTAGACATCTTAAACAACTTTTTGCATCACTCATGATACCTCTCTCCAAATTTTGTGACATATCTTTATCTATTTTTAAAATCCTTAAATTAGCATGGTAGGCTAGACATTCTTTAAAATTAATATACATATTTACATTTTAAATTTTATAAATGCTTTGAGATTTGAATTTGTAGAGATATTTATATTCCAATGGTAATAATAGACATATATTGACTCTTCGCGTGCACACACACATACTAATTAGTAGATGGATATTACAAAAATTAAATTAAAACTTATGTTATAGAAGAAATAAAAGATAAAACATGTTTCTTTTTAATATGATCATTATATAATGATATTAAATATGACCATCCATATTTACAATCATACAACTTTTAGTAAAATATATGGTTTGGAAGAAATAAAAGATGAAAAACACTTCTATCTATTATGATCATTATCAAATATTAGCATATATATTTACAATCAAATAATTTAATTATTTTTCACCAATTCTTTTATATATATATTTTTAAAAATCATTCAAAATCTAACATTTATGAAAATAGTTGTCTGAATGAATTAATCAATTAATATTAACTAAATAAGTTTAATTCAATAGGAATTTCTTATTAACATCATTATTTCTTAAGGTATAATTAAAAAATAAAATTTAAAATTTAAATTGAATAAAAGTTTATTGAAATTGATTACTATTCTAATATAAATAATATTATTTAAATATTGTGATCAAAACAATTAGAATAATAGTATGTTTTGTGATGACGTTGAATCTAAAAATAAATCCTCAAAAGTTTTGTCAATCAAATTTTTAACATCTTTACTTGATAAACCATCTTTAATTTCTACACACATATCAAATGATTATATCAAACAAAGTGTGTCTTCTATAGATTCATACCTTAAAATTTATGCACACTATAAAAATCCTATAAGTTTTATTTATCCTATTTGAAATTCTAGAGATATGTAAGGTTTAATGGATGGTTTTGTGAGACATTTTGTCTCTTTATTATATCATAGATCAATGACTTTTTAACCTAAGACAATTAAGATGGAATATATTTCTTTCTAATGTAACCATTATTATCATATATGATCATATATATTTGTAATCGTAAGTTGAACTTATGATATTTTACATTAATAAAATAAAATAAAATTTATAGATATTTTTAAAAAAAATACTAAAACTAGTTAATCAAATAATCTTAACTATAATTTAAAAGGGGAAAAAGATAAATATATATAATTAAAGTTGCATAATAATTTCTAAATAGGAACAATTGTCATAAAAGTAAAAGGATGAAAGTCCATTCTACCACCTAGAATTATGGGAAAATAAAAAATACCAAAAACTATACAATATTAGAGAAATAATAACAATAATCAACCCATATCATGTTGAAGAAGCCAAAGGAATAATTGACAGTATTGAATAATTGTAATTGAATTGATGAGTATGATGGTATATTGTATGATTATGCCATCTACTAAGGTTTAAATCTTCCAAAAGTGTAAGAAAACTAAATTCATTCCTAAAGTGACTTTAATGGATTAATTCTCCTTATCAATAACAACTTAATTTTAGAATAATTGTTTGGCCAAATGATCTTCAATGTTAACAACATTTGGAATGTCACAAATTAGGACTTCTTGCTTTTTGCTCAATCTTTGTAGTTTCTTTAGCTCGTTTACAATGAATCACTTTGATCATTCTAGTCTTTTTTCACTAAAATTCTATGTTTTTGATTGAATCAATAGGGAAAGGGTTCTATTCCCATAGAACAACAAGAAAAATACAACACAACAACTGAGCCTTCATGCCATTGTAGCTTGAAGGACACAAACTTGCACTAGGACTTCAAAATTTCAATAAAAAACTTATAACATAATAGACTATAACTAAGACCGTCACTACTATCAACACTATTGTTACAACCATAAACATAACAACGATCAAACCATATCAAAATACTACTATGCTTCCTATCATCTATAATGCAGCAATTAAACCAGTTCGAAGATCTACTATACTTCCTACCCTTGATATATATATATATATTTTTTGATCGGTAAAAGGCCTAAGCCAAAGATTTTATTAATAGATTAGATTATAGTACAAAAATTCCATTCTGTGCGGGCACTGGTAGGAAAGAATGGAGAAGAAAATCTCGAGTCTATCCCGGGACCATGGTTCAGAATCTCTATTACAAATAATTTTATGATGGAATTCCCTCATTTACATCAGAAGATGAAGGCATTCCTTCATTTACAATTTCAGTTTGAATTATCTCCATACTTGGTTCAAGCTTGGTATTAAATATATTGATATATCTCTGTATCGATGGAAGGAAGAGCACCTCATATACATTAGGTGTTTAAAGATGTCTCTTAGCTTATAGTTACCGTATTCTGGATTCTTAGGGACTATCTTCTCTTATGATTTTTCTTTGAGAATGAGCCTAAATCAAAATTTGGTATGGTTACCCAAATTAATTCCTCTAGGAGGTGTTTCTACAAAATGATTCTTTAACCTAGACATCAGAGCTTAGATTTGATCTTTGTTAGTATATCCAAATTTTGAAAGTTATTTAATGAGGGTTACAAAATTTAGAAAGACAAAAACTTGCTAGAAAGAATAAAATTTTACCTTTCATTGTTCCATCTGTTTCAACATATAAGTCAGTTTATTAGCCATAGTTCCTATACAAATTCTAAAGAAAAGGTCTAAGCATATGGCAAAAAATGCCTCCTTATGAAATGAAAACTGCTATATAAACTAAAGCTAAGGAGATATGCTAATCTCTATTCATAATTGATTTATTCAATTTTTAAAATATAAATGAGCTTTTGATTATCTGCAAGTCTTATAACATCCTTGTAACATTCTAATTCATAATCTGATATACAGTTATATTTCAAACGTATTCTAGTAAGGACATCCATACATCTAACAGGAAGAGATTCTAGTCATAGTTTAACCGATATTTAATTCTTCTATCCATTCATCGAAACATCTTCTATGCACTATACTAATCCATAGTATACTTAGACTATCAATTATTATAAAAAATTTCTTTATCCCATCTGAGCATTAAGATTTGGTAAGTGTATTCATTAGTGTATATGAGGTAGGCTGTAAAATGACAGGTTATCTTAGACGTTGCTTCTAAAGTAAGGAAATGACCGAAATCTAGCTCAGAGACAAAATCTCATGTACATTTCTAAAATTGTTTTAGGCACATTGAATCAATTTATCTCTTGAAAATATTTATCCTTAGACCTATATATATGATGAGCCATTGGTTGGTAAGCCAGGTTTCAATGTATCCTTCCTAGATAAATTAAAATTTAATTACTGTCTAGCTTTTATCTATAAGTAGCTGCTTTGGGACATTACTGTCAATATTTGCTGTACAACCATACTTATGTGGAAAAAAATAGGGGATAGGGCTTGAAGGGTAACTTTGATTCTAGAATATTCAATTCTAACTCCATATAAATTCGCTGCCAATTAGAGGGATAGTTATAAGAAAGTAATTAACTAGATGGGGACAGTATGCTTACCTTATGAAGATAACAATAAACTAGTTTGTGAGAAATTATACTCTCATTAAGAAATAATTGAGTTTAACTATCACTGATCTTTGGGGATTATTAGGATCTAACTACAGAGGTACAAAGAATTAAAAAACACATATCACAATTTATATTAATAACACATAACACATAACACATAACACAATATAAATTCATTTATATTAACATACATTTGTATATGAAAGGGTATCATGAATATATTCATAGATCCTCTTCATTTCTCTTTATCTTGAGTCGGAGCTATCTGTAATAGGGGGTCAAATAATCTTCTAATTTTGGGGTATACCTTCTTCCATCCAGAGGTCGATTAGATTTTCTTCTTCAAATTCTACAAGGTACTCATTATCTGTGATTCAAACTTTGTCTAAGTGCCAATATTCGTAGAACTAGTCTCCCTTCTCAGGCTTCTATAAACATAGGTAGTATATCAGGAAGAATGTGTTTCTCTTAGCTATATCTTCATTCTCTTTATAGTCCTCCAACTCCTTAGTGGCAATAATGGGTGAAGATAGGGGGAGGGGGGAGCCATATCCACTTTACTTAGCCTACTAACAATCGGGTTCCTCTTTATATGCTTAAGAACTATATCTAGGTTGCCCAAAAATCTTCATTTAAAAATTTTGTGACAAAGTTTCCATATTTCTTGTATCTGGAAACCCCAAGAGGAGACGACGACAACAAACCTGGACATGATATCGGTGAGAACCCTTTGCCAGTCTTCTAAGTTGGTAAATTCCCTACCTAAGATACGTAAGACAGCTCTGGTAATGAGGGGATGCTTATTTATTAGCATCTTTTTGACATGTTTTGGCAATACCTTACCTACGAAAGCCAACTAGCCCCTGCTACAAGTGAGTTTAACTAAATTTTCCATGTTATCCTACATATATAATTATGCAGGGATGAGATGAGGGTCATTATATGGGCATAGACTATTTATAATGATATAGGTTTTAAAATGCCTTGACTGTTGGATGCTAATGGTTGTTTGAGTTTCGGGTCTACACTCATTAATGCTTCTTTAATCTATTTGAGGGGAGATGAGGCACTTCCTATATCTATGGAGATACGTATGCCATTATCCAATTAGATAAGGTGATGAGTCGAGGCTTCTTAATAAATTATTGACTAAGGAAGTTAGCCAGAATAGTGTAGATCTGTTGATTTGATCCTATCTATCATTATCATATTAACCATGCTCCTTAGAGGTACTATAGAGAATTTGCCTAAGATTTATGAAAGAAAATTACCTGTTAAAAGAGAGACACTGCTATAATTGATAATTTACACTAAGATAATTATGATTAGGAGCAGTTGGCCTGCCTTATATAATATGTGCTTGAATAGTAAATATTTACCATAGGTTCTCCGAGCGTTTGATATTCTATTAAGGGAGCACATACGAGCTAAAGTAGGCACCTTATTTTAGTTCATCTATGGAAAAAAGACACATAAAGAAAATAACAAATCTAAATTATGCGAAATCAGTCGGAAGAGAAATTTAAAGTAAAATTTTCCACACTCCATGGAGATTAAGAAAACTATTTAAGCTGTAAATAGAATATACAATACTATATTGGTACTAGATTGAAAGATAGGTATAAGTATAATACTGTTTCTCCTTACTTTAGCATTATCTTCCTTATCTATAAAAGGTCTGTGAAATAAATCCCTATTTAGTACTTTTAAACATGTGATCACTGTATCAGGTTTTATAACTAAACTATATAATATAAGTTTTCAAAAGGATGACTAAAAAACAAAAATCATATGTTTTCCTCCCTCTAGAGTATTTTATAATTCCAGACATTCTCATCCTTCTCCATTAGGACAATGAACTCTTCTTCAGCCATCGGCTTTTTTGAATGGCGTGTGCATCTTGGTATCTCTGGGGCCACAATGTGATAATTCTCAGAATCTACTTTGTCCAGGTATTCTGGGATGGGGAAGCCTTTCTGTTTCTAGTATTTGATTACTCCAGTTGAATCTTGCTCTCCAAAGAGGACTTCATTATAAAGGAAATCTAAGTTCCTCAGCATCTCGGGCCAATGCTTGTCAAAACATTCTTCATCTTTGAATGAAATCATGGGTATGCGTTGGGATTGAGGAATTGCTTCAAGTTTGGGCACTTCTATTTTCATGGTGATTTCAGGGTACGAGATGGTGAGAAGGTTATCTATGCTTAAAACCATATTATCTAGCCCTTCAAGCAAATCTTCATTGAATATGATCCTAGCAGTCTGGATAATATCCTCTTTACGCTTACCTGCGAAGATAGAGAGAGCTATAAACTATCCAATGACTGCGCCATTGGTCCTAAATGTGAATGCATTGTCAAAACGCTGATCTCCCAAAGCTCTCTCAACCACCCTCCTAGCTCAATTCGACAAAGGGTTTAGGATTTGATTCCATCATTCCAGCATAATACAACCTCTGAACGCCATAGCTCGACTACCCTTGGTTGCAAAAGTTATCAGTTTTGTTTCCATTGCTATAGGAAGTTAACTTTTGTAGGGTATGAATTCTAAGGCACTCTAAAGACATTTGAGTTTATAATCCCTATATTTGCATCTTTGTCGCTTGTCCTCATGTCACCCGTGAAGGCTCATGTTGATTCATGATTGTAAGACTCCTTCTCAATCTTTCATTTCATCATAAACATTAGTTCTTTAAAGAAACCCGACTTGTTGTAGATAGTCTAGAATGTACATTCCTTCATGAAAATCAGTGATTAATTTCGATACTAATGATTATCTTGAAACATGTAATTATTTCCTGATATTGATAGTGAAGGACGTTATTTTATATTTCCATGGGGAAATCATTGGTACTAAAGTCTATCCTGGGTTACCCTGAAATGATTTAATTTATATTGCTTTGGTGAATTGCCAAAAATTTGTTAGAATAATAAATCTCTCTATATGCGGCGGGAGATCTATCTAATACTAGGGAGTATCCCATATGAGTCAAAGCCTACTATTACACGATTAGTGGCAGATAGACATAGTATTTAAAAGACTTTTTAGAGGATTCCTTCAGAGATCTGCTATTATAGATACGTTAGGAAGATTTTGAGAGTTGGGCTAAACTAAAGTGGAATAGCTAAGACTATGGCTACCTCCCTCTATATTAATCCATATGATTTCTAATGAATAAGCTAGAATACATAGGAGAAACAGCTTTAGAAGGTCTTCTAAAATTGAAGAGGGCAGATATACCAGGTCTCAAAAAATGAGGTTTGGTTTCAATATAGAAAAAAAAGGTGGATAATGCAAAGATCTACTTAAGGAAGGTCAAGTTTTAATAAGTATAATGAATATTTCTATCTGGATATACCAATCTAATAGAGTAGAATTATCTTGTAATGGTCTCTCTAAACGACTCTCTATATAAGGGGAAACATATACGATAATTAGAGCCAAATCTGCCTAATTCATTAATAGATACTGAATATGCTTATGTGATGGAACTTAATTTAATAGTGAAATATAAGTTCTGGCTAACTATATAGATTGTGACATCCAAGACCCAAAGAATGGTCAACAACAGAGTTTACCTCAAAGTGTCTAATATCTGGGGAACCTGATATTCCGAATGAATTTCATTATTCTAGTTAGTTGATAGATGTCCATGTTTAGGGGAAGTCAGACTTTTAATTGAGATTACCTAGATCTAAACATGTTTCCTAGGCTTTTATGCCCAAGTATCCCATTTTCTTGTGAGTCTGAATTATCTATATGAATTGCTGGTGATAGATTTGGTTTGTTAATAGTCATTAGTATTATGAATTATTTCTTGTAGTGATGGAGAATGTGATCATTGTGGGCAGCTATTTATGATATATATCAGCTTAACCATTTATTATTTATATTCTATCTACAAAGCATTCACCATTTTCTCCTCTATTTTCTAGAAGATCGGCTTCGAAATTTCCTTCTCTATAAATATGTTTTACTTCATTTTGAGGGATTTTATCTAAGATTTCTAGGATTTCTTCTAATTTCAAATTAAGTTTCAAGTTTGGCATTTTCCTAGTTCTGATTGCATTTACAATAATTTGGGAGTCTCCCTCTATTTCAATTTTTGACAAACCTAATTGATAGCAAATTTTGAGTCCTTCTAGGACTGCATCGCATTTAGCCATGTTATTGGTTGTAGGTTTAATGGGTTTAGCAAATTTAGAAATATGTTCTCCCTTCCAATTGTGGATGATCCCACCAATACCTGTTATACGTGGGTTGACCCTGGAGGTGCCATCAAAATTTAGTTTATACCACCCTTCCTTAGGTGGTGTCCATTTACATGTACTTCTGTCAGCCTTTGTTTTTTTCCCTCCTTTTCCATATAATGGGGGGATTGACAATTTTGGCCATTTTCTTCTACGTTTATTATCCCATTGCTTAAACAAGTTTTCATAGCTATTTTGGTTACGGAGTCTGTTATTAATTACTTTGATAATTGAGGCTTCTATTTTATTAGTTATCGATCTCCACTCGAGTTTTTGATTTGTAAAGATTCTTCTATTTCGTTCTTTCCATATTTCCCACAGAACTATAGATGGAGTAATAACCCAGATATCTTTAAATAGGCTATCCTTATTTGGTGAAGGCCAAGCTTTGAGAAAATCCAATATATCCGTAGGCTTCGCTGAGTACCAATTTAAGCAGTTACTTAACTAGTTCCAACATTCTTGGGAAAATTCACAATTTATAAGAAAGTGGTTAACCTCTTCTTCTTGGCATTCACATAACGGACATCTAGATGGGCCTTCAAAACCTAGTCTCCTAATTCTATATGCTGTTAGTATCTTATTTTGCAATGCTTCCGAAAGAAATATCGTTGCCTTTGGGAGGCATGCTTTGTTCCAACATAAGTTTAGGGGGATATCTAAGGTGTCCAGGTTCTGTTCTTTCAAAATTTCTTTATATCCATCTTTGACTTTATTGTTTCCGTCGTTTGAGCCAGCCCAAATTAGTTGATCTTCTCTATTTTTTTATGAGATTACTCTATTGCTAAGGATTTCTCGGAGCTTAAGGTTTTCATTGTGATCTCCATGGGCGATATCTATATTTTTCCATACATGGTCTGCTCTAGAAGAGATGCAATCTTTTACGTAGTTACCAATATTAGTTTTGCAATTATCTATATATTCCTGTGAGAATCCTTCTCTTTTCAATGGGGGAAGCCCTCCCCATGAATCTTCCCAAAAAAGTGCCTTGTTACCTGCTCCAATGTCCCACGTGAGTAGGTTATTGATAACTCCTCTGGATTCTATAAGGAAATTCCAAATACGGAAACCTTTAGTGTGTGAATGAGATCTAAAAATATTGATGGGTTCTGCGTTTGGGATATATTTATTCAGAAGGATAGTTGCCCATTTGCTATTGGGATTCTTATAAATGCTCCAAACTAATTTGGCTCCTCGAGCTGTATTCTACCATTGAAGGTTCTTAATGCCTAACCCACCATGGGAAATTGGTTTACAAAGATTATCCCACCTAATAAGCGTTGTTTTCTTTTCTTCTGAAGTACCTTTCTAGTAAAAGTCTCTAAGGAGTTTATCTAAATTATATTTGACGTTGACAGGAAGCAGAAGTATAAACATTTGATAGGTGGGAATAGCAGATAGGACAGATTTAATCATCGTAGCTCGACCAGCTTTAGTGAGCCATTTTCCTTTCCAACTACCTTTTTTGTTTTGTACTTTAGAAACTACTAATTCCCATAACTTAGAGCTACATACTCCCTTGTCTAGGGGGATCCCTAAATATTTGCAAGGGAACTTACCAATTTTGTAACCTAGAATGTTACAAATCTGTCTTTCTTTAGACGGGGAGGTATTAACAAAGAAGACTTCTGATTTATTAGGGTTGACACTTTGGCTAGATGCTTTCATATAGATATCCAGGGCTATTTTGAATGCCTTTGCTTCCCTTTTATTACATGCCCCTAGCAGAATTGTGTCATCTGCAAACTGTTGATGGGTTATGTTGGCCACATTATTAGTTACTTTAACTCCTGTAATTTTACCTTCTATATGTGCCTTATTTATAGATCTACCCAAGGCTTCTGCCATAATCACATAGAGGAAGGGTGATAGTGGGTTACCTTGTCTAATGCCTCGAGAGATTTCAAAAAAGCCTTCTGGAGTCCCATTAATTAAGAGGGATATCTTGGGTGAAGAGATACAATTATAGATTAAATTAATCCATTGTTTGGAAAAATCGAAGGCTTCTAAGCATTTGCATAAGAATCTCCAATCAACTTTATCATATGCTTTTTGGATATCTATTTTAATGAGCATGCAAGATTCTTTATTGTACTGAGCTGTATGAACTATTTCTTGAGCTATTATAATTCCATCCAAAATTGAATGGCTAGGGACAAAACCTGTCTGTTCTTTAGAGATAATTGATGGAAGAAAGGTTTTGAGCCTGTTTGCTAAGCATTTAGAAAGAATTTTGTAGATTGTGTTACAGAGGGAAATTGGGCGAAAATCCCTAGGTTCTAAGCTATCATTTTTCTTGGGGATGAGAGAGAAAAAGGTATTGTTGATTTCCGTTAACAATGAGCCTAAGTTTTTGGTTGCTTCTACGGCTTTCTAAATGTCCTCACCTAGGAAATGCCAACATTTTTGGAAGAAGCCAGCTTGAAAGCCATCAGGTCCAGGAGCTTTCTCAGGGTGCAGTTGAAATAGGGCTTTTTTGACTTCTTCTAACGATAATTTTCTATTTATCCATCTATTATCTTCTTCAGAGATTAATTTGGGGATCGACGACAATAATTTATTTTGTGTGTCTAAATCAAAATATTCATAGTTATTAAGAAGTGTTTGATAAAAGTGAACAAGTTGTTTTGATATAAGTTTTGGATCATCTATGAGATCACCATTTGAATCCTTTAATTTTGTAATTCTATTTATGTTTCTTTTGTTGTTAGTACTATTGTGGAAGAATTTGGTATTGTTGTCACCTTCTTTAAGCCATGTCTCTCTGGATTTTTTCTTCCAAAATATTTCTTCCTTAGTTAGGATCTCCGCGTGTTTAGCCATAAGTTCTTTTTCCTTTTTATAGGTTGTTTCATTCATTCCTTGCTCTATGACGATTTCATTTAAGCTATTTATTTCAGCCTCTATTTTGTTTTTTTGTTCAAAGATATTATTGAATTTTTCTTTGTTCCAGTCTAGAATCTTATGTTTAATTATTTTAAGCTTGGCTACTAGGCAGTACATCCTAGAGCTAGAGACTTTAATCTGCTTCCACCATTGTTCCAAAAGTTGCATAAATTCTTCATCCTGAAACCACATGAATTCAAATTTAAATGGGTTTCTAAGCGGTTTGAAGTTTTCTGTAATAGTTAATCTAACTGGGAAGTGATCCAACCCTGAATTAGATAAAATTTCTGCAAATGTATTATAATTAAAATTTCCCATATCATTGCTAATCAAGAACCTATCCAATCTTTCAGCAATATGGCTAAAACCTGATATGCAGTTGTTCCATGTAAACAAACCATTCTTAGTGTTGATGTCTGTCAAGTTATTATCTCTGACCCATAGACTAAAGTCCTTTTGTGATTGTGAAACAAATTATGATCACCAAAATTTTCTTTAATGTCTAGGATAGCATTAAAATCCCCTCCTAGAATGTGTATATCATCTAGGTTGTTGGAAAGTTGAATGTGTAAATCTTGCCAAAGTTTTTTTTTTTCTGAATTAGGGATAGGTCTGTATACATTAATGATTTTGAATTTTAATTTTTTTTTTAAGTTGATAACTGTTAATAGTAACCAGTTACTATGTTTTGATATTCCTTCGATCATTACTTTCCTAGGGTCCCATAGAGCTGCCAGCCCACTAGAGGCTCCTTCTGAGAAGACTATCTCTGACTTCCATACACCTAGTTTTAGACTAAACTTCAAACTTTCCTCCCTACTTAATTTAGTTTCCTGTAATATTATTATTTCAGATTCAAATATATTTAGGTATCTTTTAATTAATCTTTGTTTGTTAGGGGCATTCAGGCCCCTAACATTCCAAGTTGTTATTTTCATTGCCCCTGGGGAAGGCTCTTCCCCTTCCCTACATTCAAAATGTCAAATAAATTTGGTTGGTTCTCAGCCTTACTATCTTTTTCTCGCAATTCATTAATTGATTTCCTACCTCTTTTATTTTTGGTCTTAAGGGTAATAGGAGAGGATAAACCCTCAGTGGTGGTTGCAATACCTAGCTATCTATCAGTATTTGTTATCCCATCTAAACATCTATTGATGTCTTCATCATCTTGTCGAGGTTCGTTAAATAAGTTTTCCTCCCTATACATGTCATCCTGAACACAGTCCTCAGACTCCCTAATGGAATTAATGAAAGAATCTTCATGGTCTAAAATATTTTTGCCATAATCTTCTAGGTCTGGTTCTTGATTAAGTCCTAATGCCTTGTTAATAGATTCTACTTCAATTGGAATCGAGATGTGGGAGGACTCATTTTCTCTATTTTGTTGATCTTTGGTTTTTAATGCTTCTTCGTTGTGCCATTGAGATAATTCTTCACTGATCTCCTTTTGTACTTCTTTTAGATCCTCCATTAATCCACCTACCAATATCATTCTATTCTTGATGACTTGAATTCTGGAATCAGGAGAGGGGGGAGGATTGCACTGAGATGAGTAAGGCTCGTTGCAAGAAACTTCTAGGCCTATGGGATGCAGGGGGAAAAGAAGGGGATTAATTTTGCTAGGTGAACCACATTCTTGTTTGACTATCTCCTTGTTGAGAGGGTTTGGGTCAATCCTAAAACCACCTTTATCTTTGAAGAAAGAGACATTTGTATTAAAGCTATCACAATTGGGGATATTTGAAAGGGTGTTTCTCCTCTTGCTACTATTTGGAGGAGATGCGTTAGATTCAGGGTAACTATTTTTAGGGTCCAGTGAGTTAAGGGATTCATCAATTTCTTCAGCTTCAATAAATTCCTCAATTAATGTAGGTTGAATGGTAACGAAAGAAGATTTACAATAGATTTTGATGGGTGGGATAGATTTAGTGTTGAGATTCATGTTAACTATGATGAATTTTTTTGCACAGTAATGCTCTATCTCTATGGAGCCAACAAACGATCCGTAATAGTTTCCAATTTTTCTGAGAGTATCCTCCTCAGAAAGTTCCAATGGAAGATTCTTGAGGAGTATGGCTTTATTTACTTTAAAGTTTTGTAACATAGCTAGATTAAAAAAGGGCATCCATTTGAATGTAGAGAAGGATGTATTCCTAAAATTAGGGCATCCATTAACTAGGATTTTATCTCTCAATTCTTATTGCTAAAATCAAGATAAATAAAGTTATCTGGTAGAATAGAGACTGTTACCTCTTTGTGCCAAATTGACTTTAACCAATCTGTGATGATGCCATGAGCTACTCCAAATCCATTCCACCTGTAGATTAGACCAAAACTTGCACACATTTCTTGGATTTTTTCTATAGAACCATCTTTAATATCTAATACTAGGGTTTCCTGGTCCAGGTTAGAAAGATCGGGCGAGAGATTGATATGCTTTGAAGAGTTCAAATTTTTGAGATTGATATTAATGGATCCTCTTCTATGGGGCGGAGAATAAAATTTACCATTAACGGATGGGGGAAGATCCTTACCCGCATATTGATTACCCATTGTAACGCTGTCAGGCTTCCTCCTATGCTTAGGATTATCATTTTGTCTCTTTTGGATATTGTGGAAATTTTCCTTGATCTGCCCTAGCTTATTGTGCTGATGAGGTGGGGAGTATAAATTTTTATTCTTTTGATGCCAATCTTCAGTGGGATCAACTCCTTCTGGGCAGGAGATCTTATCATTATGGAGGCCCTCAAATCTATTGCTCAATGGTATTGCGAAAGAGCTTTCCTGGATTGATCAAAAATGGGGTTTGAAGGTTGCCAATTATTTTTCCCTTTGAGCATTTTATTTGGAAGCAGGGATCCATGAGGATTCATTTTCTAGATGATGTGCTGTTCTAACAGATAAATTATGCTGATCATCATAAAATGACCTCCTAGGAAGATAGGAGGCATGTTTTGTTTTCTCAAAAAAACTGAGTTGAGAGTCGAGATATTCTATAGAGAGAATGCACAAATTTGTAGAGTAGAGCGAATCCATTTTTTTTAGAGTATGCCTTCATACCCTTGATATTATAACACTATAACCACATCAAAATCTACAGTTACAAAATTTTGAGAACAAAACTATATAACACCATAGAGTTCATATGAGTCCATAAGGCTATCCAGTGTTTGAGATGCATTAAAAATAAACTAATAACTAACATGAAATAAAAAAAAAGTCTAAAGTTCTTATAGAGTAGTTTCCTTGGCATTATCAAATTCAAAGTAATAATCTCCTAATTCATTGGGAGATGATGAAGACTAATGGCTCATTCCTCTGTCTTCTCATTCTAACCATTGTCATCTGTACCCTAGCCCCGATTAGCTCCCTAGACCTTCTTCGAGTTCATCCTTACTTTTATTTGTCCAAAAACAAGACACATCAAAGTTTTACACATTAAGCCATCAGTTATGTAGCAGAGAGAGGTGATCACATTACCAAAAATTTATTTGGTATTGGTTGAGGCAACATTCTTCTCCAACTCCATAACTCTGTTCTTCAATTCTGTAACTTGTTGTTGAGGGTGGAGAAAATTATTGTTCTCTATACCAAGTTTAGGGGGAGGAGAATTCTAAGTTTTGGCATCTTCCATATTATGGACAAGGGAGTTACAAATTGTGTCCATCAACTCTTTATAATCATCCAAATTGACCATTGAATCAAAGGGTTCTTCTTAGTCCTTCGCCTCATACTCTTATTCCTTGTCCTCGTAATCCTTGTCACCTGAATTATTAGTGGTGTCCTCATCTTTAGGTTATACTCAAAGTTTCTCTTTAGGGCAATTTCTTCCTCTATCTTTTATACCCTTCTTTTCTTTGTTGATAAGTCGAGAATACCTCCTTTCCCCTAAACTCGCATCATGTTTAAGCTCCTCTTGATTCTTCATTTCCTCTGCATCATCTTCTAGGTCATCAATCTCCACAATAGGGGTTTTAATTTTTGACCCTTTTCCTATTTTCTAGCCGTAGCAAGGATGGCCTTGGAAGTAGCAGAGCTTTTTGTTTTTAGGGGTAGGCTCCAACAACTCAACCTCTAAGGGTTTTTTAGCAGGGTTGATTTTTACAACCTTGTCTTTTTTCTTCATTGTAGGGTTAGGGTTCTCCAAGAGGGGAATGCTCCCAATTAGCTCAATTTTAATAGAGCTACGGGATTGACCTTGCTACTGGTTAGGTTCAAAATTAGGTAGCAGATAAAATGACTTCTCAGGGGGGCTCTATCAAATTCAAACTAGTATAAAACAAACATTAACCCTTGATGCAATGGGGGAGGCCCCTTTAGCAATGCTCTTACACAAAGAGGTGTAAAGAAAGAATGACATATCAATTTCCTCTTCATGAAATAAGACCATGACGAATTAAGTATAGAAAAATGATATCCATTAATGGCCATGTAGTGGCCTTCTAAAGTAAAGTACTTCATCACAATTCTACGTTTTTTTAATTTTAAGAATTCTTTTATTTCTTAAGATGGTAAACTTGTACAAAACCTTCTTAAATGTTATCTTAAATGACAATTATTATTACAATTTGAAAATCTTTTATAATCTTAAAATTCCTTAATGAATCTATACATTTATCTTTTTAAAAAGGGACCAAAGACAAAATACAATATTTAATAGTCGAATTGTTTTATACACATATGGGTAACCGTTGCCATCCTCGTCGACATATAGTTCAAGCCAAAATGGTATGCAAGTACTCACAAAGTAACTGGTATATTTTTGGTAAGACAAATGTCCCAAAGCAGCATTTCTTGGTATGTCAAATGCTGGTTGATTGAGTTTGAAGCAAATTACATAACTCTCAAATTTGCCATTATTGCATGGGAAGCATACGCGCCATTCCACGCAAATGTTATGTGACACAACGTATGATTACTTTCACTATTCAAGGAAAAGTCGATATACAGATTAGCCTTCTTCCTATAGATTTCTGTACCAAGTTTAGATACTTTTTTAATGGTTTTTTTTTTCTGTTGTTTCAATCACTCTCTTCTCGGCAGTTTCCTCATTCTTACTTCATTCCCATTTCTCACAGTGACCCAGATTAGCATAAGCAGTTTGTGTCTCTATTCCAAACTTCTTTTCGGAGCCAAAGTTGTAATGTTACCTTGGCATGATAAAACCCAACTCCAAACAGCAACGGAATTGAAAAGAAAACAGGCCCAAACAAAACAAAAATGCATTGAAACCATAGTTAAAATTCTTTTGTAGAGGACAAAAGATCTGTATCTGTGTATATAATAATGAACATGGGGGTTCGGTTCCATAGTCCGTCCAAAAAGAGGACAAGAACAATATTTTGGAATGTGATGCAAAAGGTGACTTGTACGTGAACTTCCACACAAATCTCTAATGCATTGGGATCTGATCTGCGTATGCCTACCAAAGTCAACATTGTTCATCGGTAAATAATATTGCAGAATTGAGTAGAAGAAAGAGCAAGGTGGTCGCAGATGGAAGAGCAGGCGGCGCAACCCCATGCACCACTGTTTGCTGGTCTCCTTCCTTGTCTCCACTGCGGGTCCCTCTTCTGCTTCCTTGGGCTTTGATATCCCACCCCTTCCACATAAATACAAGAAACATTCCATGCTATCTCCCCATCCACAGCGTCATCTGTCCCCACCAATGAAGTTACACTTTAGATACCCCCTCCCCTCTCCACATTTGTAGTAGACAACTTATATACTATATTATATCCCACCATGTTGGCTCCTAGCCCACTTGTACTAAGTTTGTTTGATCATGTGTGAAATGAAGTTGGAGATTAACTTTTCACTTCTTGTATAAAGAATGGTGTATTGTAGTCAATGTGTTGGTTGTTTAATGTTGGATGTGTTTGCGTTATAGATAATTGGTGTGTTAAGTCTATTTTTGTCATATCATCTTCTAAGTGAGAGTCTCTACTATTCTAAAGGTAGTTGAAGTGTAGGTAGTCTGAAGTATGGGGGAATATAGCTAAGATAGAGGTGGGCTTGGTAGAAAACAACTTTGTTATATGCCATCTTCTGAGTGAGGGTTCCTACTATAGTAAGGGTAGCTATAGTGCGGACAACCCTAAGTGAGGGGAATAGAGCTAAGATAAAGGTAGGTTTGGTGACAGAAAGTTGTGTCGTGCCATATTATGGGTAATGGTCCCTATTATTCTAAGGGTAGATATATAGTGTAGGTAGTTCTAGGTGGGAAGAATATAGCTAAGATAAAGGTAGGTTTGGCAATAGAAAGCTCTATCATGTCATCTCCTGAGTGAGGTTTGCTACTATTCTTAGGGTAGCTATAGTGCAGGTAGCCCTAAGTGGGTGGAACATAGCTCAGATAAAGGTAGGTTTGGCTTGGCAGAAAGCTTTGTCATGTTATCTCTTGAGTGAGGGTCCCTACTATTCTAAGAGTAGCTATAGTGTGGGTTTCCCTAAGTGGGGGAATATGGGTAAGATAAATGTAGGTTTGGTGACATAAAGCTTTGTCAAATGCCATCTCCTAAGTGAGGGTCCCTACTATTCTAAGTGTAGGTATACTGCAGGTAGCACTAAGTGGGAGAAATATAGCTGACATAGAGGTAAGCTGCACTCTATCTTGATCCAATCTAAATTTATTCTAGCCATTCTAATTTTATTTTTGGTATGTGTGATTGAATGATTTGATATGACTTGTTTAGATTTGTAAATTTGGGTGAAAATAAGTGAGATAATATAATTGTATTTTTGCTTTCTAAGATTTCATTCTAGCTTATAGTTTGATAAGATTTTAGTACACATTAGTGTTTAGATTGATTCAAAATTTGTGATGGTAGAATAAGAGATTGTAGTGCAAGAGTGGAATGATGTTTTTAAGATAATTTGTATTTAAAAGAATTAGAGTCATGTGTATAATTATATAAATAGATGTTTGGTGTTAGCTAATCTATTAGATCATTATAGGGGTTATCTGTTTTTTAATTGAATATCAGTTACAAATATCTTGTTCATATGAACATCAATACACGCTCCTAAAAAGAAAATACATGAGAAATAACCTATGAAAGACCAAGAGTCACTACTTAGCAATCCATTTTTATTCATAAACCACATTCATATTAGAAACTAACTCTGGAAGACCAGGTGTCACAACTTAGAATTCCACTTTCGATATGAGGCATTGAATTTGAGTCTCCACAATAAGAATCCAACACTTTAACTAATTTATCTCAGCCCCTTGAATGTATAGAACTTATCTCGACTCCCTTATTTTGATTATAAAATTTCTCTTTCATTATGTATCTAAATTCCGATATATCTGCTTGATATATCTGCTTCACGTTTTATATACAAAATAAAACTATAGTAAATTACTACTAGTACATCTAAGTACATTATAATGAAAACTAAAACCCTAGAATATAATTTATTAGCCAATCAGTGAAGGTTGATGGTGGATATCCCAACGGTTGGGCACTATTGTTGAGAACATGCTGCATGCTGAGGTTACTGGGAAGGAGTAGCACTTAGCCCAATATTATAAACCAAGCTTAATTTTAGCCTCCCGTGATTTTGATGCATTGTCTATGCTCTTCCAATTTGCGATTCTTAATCCAAGGAGGTAATTCGAATTCCACTGTAGCATAAGCCCATTTTGTTATACTTTTTTATAGGGCGTGTCCCAAACATGGGATTGTTTAAAAGATCAAGGTAAATCGAAACTTGTATTCCACTCAAATACAAGGTGCTTATCAATTTATTGGGCTAAATTACAGAAAAGAATAGAAAATTAATTGGGAGGTGCTCCAATTAATTTAAACCTACGAATCTGGTGCAGTAATGCTACATCAAGCTTTAAAATGTAGCCCTCCTACTCGAATATAGTAGTGTAACCCACTTCCTCTTTGAAGCCTGTTGCATACTTTTTCTCCTCTATTTCTTCTTTAATCCCTGTGTGAGATAGAACTTTCTCAATTTCTCAAAGTTAGGGCTTCGAAGAAGTTTATGTATTTATATTGTGAGGAGATACTTTTTTCCTCTCTTTCACCCTTTACCGTTGCTGGTAGTGGTTGTCTGGCTTTCTTGACTCACAGTGCTGTTGGAAGTGAAGACATGTCGTGCCTAATGTCTTATCATGACAACAAGGTGGATTATTCATTTTCTGATTTAACTGGCCCAAAAAAACTATAACTAGACCAACTTACCAGTAGCACCTTCACACCCACATTGCAAACTTCCTCCTTTCTTTGCAGCTGTCTCTTGCGGAAGAATGACTCAGTTTAACAGTAAAGTGGTCATGGTCCTTTTAGGACTCTCTTTCTTATCATGTTGCACTTCAAGACAGCTAAGTGATGAAGGTAACTAACAATCTGCACATTCTTCTGTAATTTCTGAGCATAGAATTTGTCATCAATGATTGCTTACAGTATAGAGAAGAATTGAATCTATTGATTCTCATATGGATTATATCTAATGCAGATGATATTATGAAGCTCAGCCTATCAGATAGTAGTGGCTCTGTTGGAGGTGAATCAATCAGATCTCCTGCTCTGACAGTATGTATTATATATTAGGTTTTTCTATGTCAATTGTTTGAGGCTTTTCTGCCCATTGTAGAGTAGTTTGTTTCATACCTAGCAGACAGATAGTGTTTCCTAACTAAGGACAAACCAAATATTTTGTAAGGGTTTTTCCAAGCAGAGAGAATTCTAAACATATATGCTTTCTTATAGTAGTTTATTTCTTGTTTTTGGCAGGAGTGGTTAGCACCCAATTTGGCAGAAATCAGACGTTTGTTAGGGAGAAAATATGAAGAGAAGATTAATTTTGCTACTGAGGCAAAACATTTAGCTGGTGCAGAAACAGAGAAAATGATTACTGCAGCTAAAAGTAGCCACACCCATCATCATCACCACCACAGAAAGAGAAAATCTACAAAGAGTGCAGTTCCATCAACCTTTGTCAAGGGGCAGAAAAATGAAGAGAACAATGTTTCTGCAAAAGAGATGAATACATTTTCCTGGCATAAACACAACGAGAAATATGACAAAGCAGTCTTTCATGTGGATTATAGTGGGCCTAAAACACACCCACCCAAGAACAACTAGGAGCTTAATCTTATAGCAAGCAGTAACATGATGTCATTTTCTACTAGAAATCAATACAAAAGAGTGAAAATCCAGGATCTGGTATGTACGAACACTATATAGACCTAGATTTAAGAAATCACAGTGATAAAATGCTTCTCTCTCGATCAGAGCAATGTTAGGGAGGACTAGTGTACCTCTATTTTAACATTTTATATGATATAAAATGAAAAAAGTTATATGTACTTAGTTTGGTGTTCATGATTTTCTACACAATGAATCAAAGGTGATTATTGCCATGCAGTTATATTAAAGTAGATTGATTGATAATCTATTCTGACTATGGATTGATAGTTTTCTTGCAAATGATCACTTGCATTTCTTTTGATTTAATATTTTCTTTAGTTGAGAGATCAAAGTATGAACTTAAATTCTTACAATGTTCTTGGTAGTTCTGGCCATTAAATTTGCATGGATTTGGGTTTAGTGGAGAGCTTTAAGGAGCAATCAATCTAGATTGATAAAACTGAATAAAGCTCCTGTTCCTGCCTTAGAATTAGACATCTTGGCAGATATTATCCAAATAAGAACAGTAGCACCAACCAAGTTAATTAAAATTGGTGTATTGTGTGATCAGTCAAACTGATTCAGTTCATTAAAAAAATTTCATTAGGTGATGATGTTACAAGATTGAATAACTAATACTTTCGCATATTTCCTGATCAGTTAAATTGATTCAGTTCATTATAAAGTTTTCATTAGGTGATGATGTTACAAGATTGAATAACTAAATACTTATGGCATATTTCCTGATGAGTCAAATTGATTCAGTTCATTAAAAAAATTTCATTAGGTGATGATGTTACAAGATTGAATAAAAAATACTTATGTCATATTTCCTGATCAGTTAAATTGATTCAATTCATTATAAACTTTTCATTAGGTGATGATGTTACAAGATTGAATAATTAATACTTATGGCATATTTCCTGATCAGTCAAATTGATTCAGTTCATTATAAACTTTTCATTAGCTGATGATGTTACAAGATTGAATAACTAATACTTATGGCATATTGCCTGATCAGTCAATTTGATTCAGTTCATTTTAAACTTCTCATTAGCTGACGATGTTACAAGATTGAATAGAAAATACTTGTGGGCATTCATGGGCTTTCACAAGACTGTAACTAACAAGGCAATACATATCTTGTCAAATTACAGTATGTTGGTTTCCGATGTGGTTGCATATATTAATTAGTCACGTAATGCAATGCATGCGTGATAACAGTGTTTATAATCTTCAATAGCAACACCAGTGGACTTTTAGCACTTGGGAATTTATCCATGCTTTTTCCCTGATTTGAAAGCTGTGTCGGCTGCTTCTGAATCCCATTTTATATTAGTCTCCAGGAGTGTTGTGTTTTGTGGGGTTTTGTCCGCTTGTATATATCATCACATATACAAAGCAATTATAAATAAATTTTTGACTTTGCCATTCGATTCCAAATTTTGAAGCAGCCATGAATGTGCATTCATTGAAATTGCATGACCAGCAAGGATTAACTTTTGAAACAGTTTTATCTTTTCACCATGAACAAAAGTATTTAATCTGAGGCATAGGAAATTTGGAATTTTTAAATGATGTTGAGGTGATAGGAAAGCCTAGTTACTGTTAATGCAGGCCGACAGTAACAGGTGGATTGAGACACTTATTAATTAAACAGAGTTTATACGCGTTTTGTACATCATTGACAAAGAGATTGATAAGCTGTAGCTTTTGGGAGCAGGAGAAATTATTCCACACATTATTTGAACTTTTGTCTCAATGTTTTCTTTCCTTTCACTTCACTTGAATATCCCGCACTTTGGGTTGGAAGACAAATTATTCCACAGGTTAATAGACTCGGCGATTTATTTGAGTGTTGCTGAACAATCTTTGCCTTTATAGTCAATTATGGGGCTTAATTTGCCGGTTATAACATCTGTTGCATCACTATTAGGGTTTCTTTTTATCTCACAACTGCCTGGATTTTCTATTGTTAACTCATAATTTACATTACAATGAACAAAGGTCTTCTCAACTATGTTTTTCAATAGTGCATCAGAGTTAATGGGTGTGAGGTTGAATAGGACGGGATCTGATATTGTTTAGGCTGCATTCTTGGATATGATTTTATAGATAAAGACTTGGTTACAGTTGTGTTATATTTTGTTTGACGGTGTGACTACAATTGTACGGTTCTTATTCTTATATATACCTATCATAGACGCATTTTATCTTAATCAAAAGTATTATAGTGGTAACTACTTTGAATGGAGTATTTACATCAACACAATTCATTCCATCTAGAACAAGCTAAATTACAGAAACATTTTGTCCAAATATTAGTTTTAGTTTGTACAAGTATGTATTAAATGAACAACTTTCCAACATGTATATTAAAGAAAAGGAAGGTTGGTAAAATATGAGGGGAGACATTGCATGTGCAACAACAGAGTTAGGAAAAGGCTGAGACATATGACAGGAGCTAATGCATTCAGTACATTCCGGGCATCCAAAGTTCCATTTATATAACTAACATTATAACCACTACACAGTAAACATATTTGATTATCAATATTATTAAATTTTTATAATTCATTTGAATTTATTATTCGTTTTTGGTTTTGATTGTGTATGTGTTTTTAGTATCAATATTTTGGATCACATTTTATGATCTATCATCAGAATAAGAGAGAGTGCAGGATAAGTATGTATTTTTACTGTCAACATTTCAGATCACACTCCGTGTTCCATCATCAGATTTTACATATCATGCACTCTTTCTGATCCTGATGATAGATCACAGAGTGTGATCTGAAACGTTGACAGTAAAAATACATACTCAATTAAAACAGCGATATTTTATTTTCTTGCATATAAGCTTACTGGTCAATCCTTTGCAAGCCTCTTCTTTTTGGGTAGTCCATGCTTCACTCACCTTAAGTCACCATTTACATTTTTTCTAGGGTTCCGGCTGACTCTGATGTTATGGGCTTGTCAATCTACTTTCTTGCCCTTCCATTCTCAGAATCTGATCTAAGAATCGTTGGCGAGCACTGTTTATATATAATCAGTTGTGATACAGTCAAAATTTAGCTGTGTAATACTTACACAAATAATATTTAGTGTATCTTTAGATATCCGGGGAAGGAATATCAATCCAGGATTACAGTTTATGGACTTTTTGTTGGGTATTCTTATATTACTTCAGTTACAAAATGTTAGGCGAATTAATGATATGACTTGTCTGTACCTTCTGTAAGGTAGACTAGTAACATTGTTTTCTTGATATACACTTATTTTGTTCACTATCATTTCGATGAAAGGTTTAAACAGTTAGTGGGTTATGATTTCGATTTTATTTAGAATAAAATTTGATAAACAATTAATTTTTTTTTATGTGAGAACTTGGAAATGAAATGGTAGCCCTTTCTGCTCATTTTGATACTTCAACTTCTCTTTTTCTTTCCTCTAAATCTCCCTTTTCTAAATCACCAGACCAAACAAAGGCAAGAGGAATATAGTTCATATAGGCTGTTTGGGTAATACTTAAACTTTTTTATTGCAACAAAATCACTAAGGTTCATTTTGATATTTCAGCTTTTTAACTGTCATAAAATCACAAAGCCAAACAAGAGCAAGAGGGCTACTGAACTTCATCACTTTATTTTTACATTGTGCTGATTATTTATGTGTTACTTATTTTGTGGAAATTTTTACTTCATTCAATTATTGAAGTATACTTTATGTTGAATTAGCTATAAAGTAGGGAATTAAGAATTAAAATTAATGAATTTTATTATATAGCATTATGGCTAAGGAGTTGCATTGTTCATGGTGCAATCAAGGTTCAAATTCTCGCTAGGTTCACACAATATTCATGCTATGGGTGGGGTCTGGAAAAGCAAGATGAGTCTGTGTCTATGCTAGTAGTTTGGTGGAGTACTAACGTCAAGGATGAGGTCATCTATTTGTGGCCTCACCTAGAGAAAGGGTCAAATGAAAAATCCTTGCACTTCACCAATAGAAAAAATAAAAATAAAATTAATTTTTCATTTAAACTTTTAAATGATTGTGAAGAATTTTAAGAAAACTATAGAGTTGTTAATGAGGCATTGAAATAAAATGAACAATAGAAATGCAAAATGTTTAATCCTAATAAAGAACCGCCTAAGAGTTGGAGGAGTGTTTTATTGCACAACGCCGAATTGAGCTCTTTTACTTCTATGAAATACATCTTAATGTAGAAAAATATTGTGGATTCTATGATCCTCTTGGATGAATACAATCAACATTCTCTTCCTTCCTTTACATAGTTGTTATTAGAGAACAACTTTATTATTCGCTAAAGGACTCTAAAGGAAGAAGAAATGAAAGAACTAGTACATTTCACATTCTTATTGTTTTATAAAACTTGATTTGCATTATTTATGAATACAAATTTGATCTCACATGTGTAAGATCTACTAAAATTTATTCTATGTTTATGAAATTTATGTTAGAAAAATATAAAAAATAAACGAATAATCAACTCTTTCAATTCTACCATTTAAAAAGGGTTTTTACAGATCAACAATCATAAATGAGTGAAAATTATAAATAAATTACAAAACTAGATAAAAAAAAAGAATTAGTAAACTTAATCACTTCAATTTTTATATCAAATTTATTTCAAGAGTATGTAGACTAAGTTTTTTTTGCAAGACCTTATTGCTATACTATGAATACCATTTATTATTTACTAAAAAATCAAAGAGTTACACCTAACATTGTAGAGACTTCAAAGAAGTAGATAATAATGAAATATAGTAATAAGAACTCACTTTGTTGATAATAAGCATGGATAACATTGTTAGGGTTGAATCCAGTTAAATATGGTAGTAAAATGAGATTGAACCTTAAAACCACCTATTTTCAAGAAGAGATTTAGATAATCTTGCTAGATCACCTCATCCTTGTGCATGAGAAGTAAATAATCACATATTTCTAAAAGAAACAAAAATATTTTTAAATATTAAATCATATGATATTTAAGAATAATTCTTATGTATAGTTCTGGTAGGCTAATATATTTATTAAAATCTATGCTTTTAGTATTCAAATTTAGTTGATAATAGTCTTCCTTAAGATATACAAGTATAATATATTCTATCATCTACTCTATATTTGATTAATATTATTTATTTAATATTTGGCTGACACTCGTCAAATACACATGTTAGATAACCAATTTTTTTAGTAAGTAAAATTAAATATTTTAATTAATATGTATGCATCATATGTGAGTGTAGAACTAAGGTATTTATTATAGACCTACCTAAATTAGTGTCATAACAAAACTATCTAATCACTCAAACTAGTTTAGCACAAGGAAAGAAAATTCTTATATCAATTTGTAATGGTGAAATTTGTATAGCCATGTCATTTGAACCCATTTAGTTTTATGAAACCTTAGGTATATAGAAATATAATAACATAGATCAACAAGTTGCATACCCTTTTGCTACATTTGCATCTCTATTTCACAGTCTTTCACAATGAATTCCATATGTTCACTCCCTACCTTGAGATCACTACGTTATCTCTATAAATAATTTCCTAGTTGTGTTAGATATTCTAACACATCTAACACACTATTTCATGGTATTTATAAATTTTCATTATGCACTTAACCATGTGTTAGATGAATGCAAGGATCTTAGAGAAGAATAATTAGAACACAACTCAATTCTAAAAGGAAATAATGTAATCAAATATATGTTAACAATCATATAAGACATCTACATGTTTATGAATGTTATCTTTGATCTTTCTCATCACTAATAATCCATTCCACCAAGGGGTGGTATATAGGACAAACCATTCACCCATTGCACTAGCATGCTCCTTGATGGCATCTCTAGATAGTAAACACATTGATTTAGATTTAGATTAGTTGAAGGAAAATATATCCTCAAATGTATTTTTCATTAGATTAAACTTGCATGACTTAGATCAATTCTATGCATTAGATCAATTTCACAATTAAGTCAAAGATCAAACCTATAAGGCTTGTGATTGACATACATCATTTTTGTGGTCATACAAAGTCTACAATATTTATTAAATTAAGTTAATTATTTATTTTCATAATGAAAAATTAATAAAAAGTACTTCATTAACAATAATTATTCATCATCAATTGTATAACTAAGTACATCTAATCACTCATTTAAATTTTATATATTTATTTCTAAAATTAATTGTGTTAGATCTATTATCTAGATTAATGGTTCAATATATTTAATCACCCTAGATAATTTATACAAAGCACGTAAAACATTTATATTTTCTATGTACTTTCTATGGACCTAACACTTTTATTATATGACCTAGGGTGCTTCTTTGGGGTTTATTTTCCTTTATTAGGAATCTAGAACTTTTTATTTCTTATCTTTCATATAAGAATTTGCTAGGATTTGATTGTAGTCTTGTGTTTTCATTCATTATTCTATTCTTTTAGATTTCATTTATTATTTTCTGGTTTTAAATTTCTTCCACCTTACCCAACCTTACTTTGATTTTTAGGGTTTGCATTCCACCATATTTTTTTTCTAACTATTCATTAATTTTTTTTATTTATATCATTCAATTTATCCATTAGACTTTTCATACTTTACTTTTCCCAACTTATGCTTTTCAAGAAATAGTGCAAGCAAGAGATTAATAATCATTAGATAATAAATAATAAATTAAAACAAGTATCATATTAATTTATTAACATGGGTTAATTGTTAGTTACTTGCTTGTGTATCAATTGGTTGGTTGAAAAGTTTTATAAAACTATTATTATGTAATTGTTGATTAATTTTGATGAATGAAGAATTATTTATAAATTTGAGTTTGTTTCACCTCTCTAACATTTGATATCAAAACAAGTTTCAAAAGAGGCCTCTATAATTTTCACTTCATTCATGTCTTGTTTGTCCAATTGATTGTGGATCTCACTCTCCTTTGCAATGTCATTAGTTCTCTTTGTGTCCATCCACTTATTATAAAGTCAAGTCAGTGCAAACAAAAGACTAACAGGATCCCACGCACCTCATACAAAATCTGGAGTTTATAGTATCCACTCTTTTTTTCATGTTTATTGTCATTCATTTACATTACATTTCGCTTCCATTGTATTCACTCTTTTTGTAGTATTTCTTCCATTAAACTAGAAGGATGCCATTTTTTTAATAAAATCTAGTGGCATCAAAGAATTTAGATTGTTTAGGAAGGTTTTGTCATTTGTTTTCTCGATCAGAATCTAATGAAATATATCTTTGACCAATGACGAGAAGCTAACAATTGGAGAGTCTGTGGCATTATGTATTGTGCAAAGATAATATGTGAAATGGCAAAGATGATTGTTATGTGTATCTAATCTGTGTGATGTTTCTGCTCATTACCTTGTAGCCGCCTATTAAAGGTTTCTTGTGATGGGAGTCAAAATTGGCCTTGATTGATCAAGAACATATATGATCTAGTTGCTTGTTAGTGGATTATGGGTACTTAGTTGTTTAAAAGGCCTTATAAAGCCATTGTCAACTAATTGTTGATTGACTTTGATAAATGAAGAATTGTTAGTAGATTTGAGTCTGTTTTTAGTTTTCAACAATGCTGATATTTTTATATTGACATTGTGTTTTTTTCGATGTATGAAATTCTTATTTTTTATTTTCTAATGATATTTTATTCTATATATGAAGATCTTTCTTTCTGTAAAGGCGTTATTTTATCATGTACATGATTTTCCTTTCTTTTTTGAGTTCTTTAGTACTTATCCTTTCCTTCTATGCACTCAGCTCACTCGTTCTTGAATTTCATATTGCTCTTATTTCAAGTATGACTTGAGAATAGCGATGAACATGTGTATTGGTGGGTACTAATAAGGTTATTACTTATGATGATGATTCTCTTACATTTTGTGATAGACCTATGAGTACAAAGCCCTATTATATGTATAAACCTTTTTAATACATGAATATGTGTTTGATGATGATCCCTCTTTTATATCTCAATTTAGCACTATTGATATTAATGATGATATTTCAAATTGTGATAAATATACACGGTGATAGATAATTAGTCTAAGTGTAAGGAATTTTTTTTTTTTAAAGACAAAAGTGGGCTAGCCACTGTATATATATTTTATTAATAAAAACCTGATTCAAAGACTCAACCGGGAAAGAATCAGGGAAGAAAACCCAGCATCATTGACGTTACATATATCGAGTTAGAGGAGATCCTCCTATTACAATATTAGCTGATAGAAAACCAGCAAGAACATGAGAAAACTATATCCACAGTTCTATACAATATAAAGCACCAGATATAAAGCACCATATGTGCATCTAAATAATCAAACAAAAGTTTCTGAGAATACCAAAAAGTAGAGGACATCAATTACTAATCATTCTTCCATATCTATGTGCTCAGACTGTCGATGGTGACGAGGGACCTGAGGAGAAAATCATGAATCTTCCCAGCCTTTCGGAGTAGTCGAAATATGGGAAACCCAACCATCACCATCAACAAGCCAGGAAACAGGGGATAGAGACCTTGAGGCCACATTGACATCAGCATTAGCAGTCGAAGAATAACCCACCAATTTAGGGAGGTTGAGATTTGGAACAGGAGACATGCGAAGCGGAATGTCTGGACACACATCAGGAACCAAACGTGGCTGTGAAGGACGCAAAGGGGTACTGGGAGTGCCCAACAAATCAAACAATGCATTAACGGTCCTTTTGATGGAGGCCTCAAACTCTCCGCCTAGGGTTTTGGCCACAACTAGCAAAGTGGATTTAAAAATCCTGTAATTGTGACGCACCATTGCCCTCTTGATATAGTCGAAGACCATCATATATTCATGTTTTTTAAGAAGCAAATAACAAGGGAACAAACCCCCTACGAAAGCATCACCCCGCCACAAATCATACTTGTGAATGGCTAACATTAATTTTTAATCCTCAATAAACTGAGACTGAATCACCTTATTTGCAATTAAGAAAATTAATTCCACAGACTGCAGCAAATCAAGAGTATTTGATAGAAAAATGGAGACCATTTGCGAAGGGAACAAAATTTGTTTTGACCTTGGTGAGAGAATATGCCCACCAATTAACCTCAGTATAGCCCTATGAATCACCAGAGAGTCACAAATGAGGATAGTGTCGAGAAAAGCATCATCGACATGAGCAAGAAGTGGAAGCTCTGACTCCCCTAGCATTAGGAAGATTCTATAATTTTGTGGCAGTAGCTCATCATGGAGTGAATTACATGATTCACACCGCGGACAAAAAGCAAGAGAGGAGTCCATATTGTTATCGAAGCACACAATAAAAAATGTGAGGGAGCTTATAAATTCATGGAGAACAACATTACCAGAGAGCCCAAGAACCAAAAATCCCAATAAATTACTCACAACATATTTCGAACACAACCCACATATAATGAGTAACTCCCAGGCCAACGTAGACGTTGCACACTGAAGATCACATGTGGCAATTTGTACTTTGCATATGAGGTTGCAAATGAATTAAAGTGCCCACACGTGAGAGAGGAAAGGATAGCCACCAAAGGGAGGAATGTATAATTATATTTTACATCAGTTATCACATGGTATAACGAAAGCTCGCATCACATAAAGTTTGTAGCCAACAACATTCTCAATGTCAAATCAGTCCTCTTACCAGCAAGATTTTTTTTTATCTATTTCAATCAATATTTGTAATTCCTCATCAATATTAGTATTGCCAACTAGATGGATCGTTTCATGAAGAAATTGGTCACAACCCCGATTAGCTAAATAATCTGCTGGACCATTTGCTTCGCAAAGGGTATGTGAGATAAGGACCTCATCGAAAGAGTCTAAGAGGTGCCAAATTTGTTGTAAGATGTACTTGTCAATTTCCAATTATGGGATTCTATTTTAATACAAGCATTGATAATGACCATGGAGTCCCCTTTGACCTAAATGTTATGAAATCCAACCTATTTTTCCAAGACCAGCCCAACAAACAAAACCTGTGCTTCTGCCATATTATTTGAACCCAAAGGCAGGGGAGAAGATTTGAGAGAAAGCACCTCACCATGATGATCTCGAATGCAGACGCCAGCTCTTGATTTCCATGGATTGCCCTGAGATGAAGCATCAAAGTTCAATTTATCTTGTCTGGAGACAGGGGGAGCCAATGAACTTTATCTCTATCTTGAGAAGGGACTGCTCTTGATTGTTGACACCAACCAATAGGCATAAGGATGCCTTTACACTCACGAATAATAGCACTATCCCATGAAGACAAGACTGGGTTGCATTTGAGTTTTGAATGAATAGCATTAACCACTTCCGAAATGGATTTTTTAATGGTAGTAAGAACATTTTAAATTGAAGAAGAATTTTGATGGAAGATTCTCTTATTCTGTTCCCACCATAAGGCCCAAACCACTAAAGCCGAAATGCATGTCCATAGGCTAGAGAAGAGTGAATTAAAGTATAGCTCAGGCCAAGATTGAAAGAGGTCCCATAATTTGTTCGGGAGGGGGGTGAGGTAATGCAGTTTGCCAAGAACAAAAAGCCAACATTGTTGGGCAAAAGGACAATTGAGGAAGAGGTGATCCCCATTTTCAATCTCTTGATTACAAAGAAGGTAGTTGAAGGGCTGAGAGATATTAAATTTAGAGAGCCTATCACTAGTTAAGGGCCTCTTTTTCAAGGCGATCCAAGAAAAATACCTAGCCTTAGGGAGAGTAACATGATTCCAACAAAATGAGAAGGCACGACAAGGAGCATTACATGATACTTGCTACTGAATAATTTTGTATCCTTCTCTAATAGTATATGAGCCATCTTTTCCAGGGGCCTAGAGTATTCAAGATCTATCTTACCTGACAGATAAACTTCCTTTCTTTCTAGTAGTTTAGATAATCTTTCTTGATCATTTAATGAGATAAGTAGCTCCCCCGGGTCCTTCCAAATCACCTTTCTAGAAAACAAACATATTGCAGAAACAAAGTCTATAAGATAGCAACCCCATACTCATTTCGAAGAATCAACCACAATCTCCATATGCCCCAATTTGATTAGGGGGGAACCGTTCCAAGAGTCTCTCCAAAACTTAACTTGCTCCCCATTGTTCACCTCCCATGAAATATACTTAATAACCATGTCTCTTGAAGATATCATAAAATCCCATAAAGCTGAGCCCCTCGGGGGGTCTTGAATTTATAGCACTCTAGAAGGGCTGGTGTTATCTAAGTATTTGTGTTGCATAATTTGGCACCATTTATTATGTGGCTTGGAGTACATTTTCCCAATTAACTTAGCACCAAAGGCCTTATTTTTGTTTGCCAAATCGTGTATCCCCACCCCACCCAAAGATTTCACTTGAGCCATGTCTTGTAGTGAAATAAGAGGGATTTTCTTTGCTCCGTCTAAATTTATAGACCATAAAAAGTCTTTTAACAATTATTGAATTGTCTGAATCACTGAAGGAGGAGCTTTAAGTATTGAGAGGTAATAATTAGGAATAGCTTCCAGCACTATTTTAATGAGAAGAATTTTGCCAGCAAGTGAAATCCATCTGGCTTTCCAAGCTACAACCCTTGATTTGATTCTATCAATAATCGGCAACCGGTAGTTTTTTTGTTAGGTCCCATAAAAAAATGTATGCCAAGGTACACACAAGGAAGGAGATCAGTTGAAAACCCCAAAATGCTGACAATTCTATTTGAAATAATCTGATTGGTATTGAAGAGATAAATCTTTGATTTGTTCGCATTGATTTTTTGGCTAGAGGCTGTAGTATAAAGATCCAAAACATGTTTAATTTACCTAGCTTCTTTAACATTGGATGACCCAAAAAGCAAGGTATCATCAGCAAAGAGTGAGTGTGTAATTGAGATATCTGAATCAGGGATAACTTTAAGGAACCCTCCCTCCCAAAAAGTATAAAATTATGGTGAATCACATGTGTTTTGGGGGGGAAATTTTTAATTTAGTGATGGCGAATTATGTGTCAAAATATGGATATTTGGTGGCGAATTTTTTAATACTGTGTACAATTTTTATAAAAAAATGGTGACTATAATTTATTTTTTAATAAAATTATTAATATTGATGGTGAATTATGTTTCAAAATATGGATATTGGTTGGCGAATATTTTAATAATGGATACCATTTTTTATAATAATATGGCAAAACTATTTTCCGAATATGTGAATTAATTTATTTGTCATGGCAAATGGTTTTCAAAAATTTATAGTTCGTATGGCGATTGAATAATTGGAAATTTGAAGAATGACATGTGATGATTCCGGAGAGAGTTTTCACAAAAGGAGTTATCGCACCACATTCCCTCTGAAATGCACCTTCCACTGTTCATCTCTGTTAATCCAATGGTTGTGATTTGATGTTGAAGTTGCATCGGGTTCCACTCCCATCACTATGACCATTGACGTCATAGACTCAAACGACACACGTCCCTTCGATTACAACATATCAACGGCCAAAGTCAAATTTTGGGCCTATTGTTGGTCTTCATAATATATATGGAAAACTCTCGGCGGAATCATGACACGTGGTATGACACGTCGTGTCATACCACGTGTCATGATTCCGCCGAGAGTTTTCCGTATATATTATGAAGACCAACAATACGTGTCATACCACGTGTCATGATTCCACCGAGACTTTTTCGTAAATATTATGAAGACCAACAAAAGGCCCAAAATTTGACTTTGGCCATTGATATGTTGTAATCGAACGGACATATGACATTGTAATATTAGATAGAAATATTAGAATTCTTTTGGAAAATTCGGTAATATTAGATAGAAATATTAATTAATGGTGATGAGTACATTGAGTAGATGAGTCATGACATCAATTAAAGTAATGTGCATTGTGAATTAATGGTTTCTTTGATGGCACCTTTCAATTTCACTGATAGATATGTGTGATAGTGACATCATATACCTCGATAGATTAATGTCTTAAAGATAAGGCTCGAATGAAAATGTCATATCATATAAGGACATTGTTTTCTGACCATTCGATGATCTTAAATCAATGGTAAAGCTTCATTTCCTGCTGCCATTTCACAGTAACGTACTTTGCTTATTATTTCTACGGAGTGGGCAAAAGTTTTAAAGTTTTTTAAAAATAAAGAAATGTTATGTCCACCTGTGTGGCATGATCCTTTTGGCCTTCATTATTCCCAAGATAGAAAATGTATTATCATTAGTGTTGTTTCCAATTCCACCTAGTGTTGCACTAAATATGAAAGATTTAGTGAATTTTGGATAGTTACCATTCATCTTACGATTTAATTAGATCTTTAGGGGAATGATTTTCAATCAAGACTTATAAATAGATCGATCTATGCTCGTTAATTTATGATTGTGAAAGCATATTTATGAGAATAGTCTGCGAGTGCTACTGCTAGGTTCTCTGTGAAAGCATATTTGTGAGAATAGCCTGCGTTATGCGAATGGACACTCCAATTTGTTTGAGATGCACTGCCTTGGAGGACCAGAAGGCCTTTTTGGGCTTGGTCACAGACCCAATCTTGGCATCTATTGCTACGGAGTTGGGAGCCTTCACCAAGGAGGCTATAAGGATGGTGCTCAGTCGTGAATTTTTGGAGAGTGAAAATCGGTATAGAGTTGCCACTGACATTTCGTCTCGGTTCTTGGCTTCTTTGTTGGACCTGGGGGGGAAAAGGTGGATATGATCATGCTTCTGAGGAAAGTTTTCAAAGAAGAATACCTCAGTGATGATGTGCATGTTGTCGTATTTTCATAAATTGGGGTTGGAATTCCTTGGGCAAATGATTTGCCTAAAATTCTAGAACTAGGAGTAGTTGTTCCTAGGCAACCATTCCTACTTAACCTTGATGTTGAGAAGTTCACACGTCATCGGAGTGGGCACAGATTGGGAGGGATTTCCTTCGAAAGTGGCACGTACTGGATGAACTCGGGGACTATATGTGGCTAGAAAAATTCATCGACATCATCCTCTTTGAAGACTTCTACACAAAAGTTTGAAGGAAGGGAGCCTCAGCCGGATAGTCCGTGATTCTACGTAGTCTCTACTCTCTAGTCCTTCTACTGTGTCTCCCTATGGTGGTAGATAGCTTACCACTGGTAGTAGCTTACCAAGGTTTTTGAAATGATATAAATTGTAATCACATATGTTAAAAAATATAGTATGAAAATGTTTTAAGAATTTTGAAGTGCTACTGCTTTTCTTTTTTGTTTTGATTATAAGAATCGTTAATATATATGGTATATGGGCATATTTGAATTGTAATAAAATTTTGCCTTATATAATATAAAAAATTTGTGTTGCACTATTGTTTCATGCAATAATTAAATGTTTCGAAACTTTATCATTTCTGGTTCAAATTTCATGGATAAGCTATTCTAAGTGAATATAGTTAATAATTAATATTCATTAGTGTGTGTTAAATTATTAATATTTTAAAATCATGACAATCATTGGATTACGAGAGATGAAAGGTTGAAGTTATATTTCAGAAGAACTATGGGTTTCAATTTTTTTTTCTGAAAACTCACTCCGAAAATGTGACACGTAGTATGTCATTGACGTGTAATTCATCGAAAAGATTAACAGTTATGCGTAGTATGTTTTAGAAAGATTACGTTACACGTAGTATGATGTTTTAGAAAGATTATGTTATAACTTACATGTGTTTTAGAAAGATTATATACCATTACATTTAACGAAAGGTTTTTAACCTTTTCTTTCTAAAAACCTATCGACTCATAGCAGTAGATCTAAAAAGAACTGTTGAGCCATCGTCGAAGATTTTGAGATTGTAATTTGTGAGAGCCTTAGCCGTTCTAACTTATATCTATCCTTATTTAAAAGTTTAATTTTGGGTAAGTTTAACTTGATTTTGATATTTTAATTCTTGCATGTACAATTGGGGTTTTAGTAAATATCTATGAATCTATGTTTTTTTATTCTTTCGAAGAACAATGGGGAAAGCGAAAACTCAAACAGATGGGAAACCTTTAATAGACTGCAAAAAACTAGTAGAAATCCTTGGTTTCACTGATGAGTATCACGATGTTTATGATCTTGTTATCGATGGTGAAAAGAGAGTTATAGCAATTAAATATTCATTGTGTAGTAAGGCAACTGGGCCAAAGAGGTGTGATATTATAAAATTTAACCCAGCGGTAGGTGCAGAAACAAATAAAGTTGCTTCGTGGGATATTGGTTTGGGTCACATGTTGTTACTCAAAGTTTTCCCTTGCCCAGAAATTGTCTTCATTTGTGCAAAAAATTATGATGAAAAAAGAACAACAATTGTGAATAAAAAAAATTAGGAAGAAATTTTATCAATAACCCAGGAAGAATTTCACAGTTTTCTAGACCTAGGGTTTGACCGACAAAACTGTAATGTCCCTATTGACTTGGGAAAACTGGTAGAGCAATATGAGATAGTCTCTCCAAACGCAAAAGATTCATTAATAAGGGGTCTAATAGTTCCAGAGGCAAAGGCTTCATTGGGTGAGAACCATAAGCCTCCTTATGATTTTAACATTTTTGTGCCATGGGTTCAGGATTCTATATCCTCACTAGCATTTTGCCTGGGACTAGAAAACAATAGGGAAGTGGGTGCCAACATTTTTCAATTCATTTGGGATATGCATTGTGTCAATGAGCCAGTAAGATATAATTTTGTGGGACACGTGGTTCAATCAATGCAAGAACAATTAGCATTGATTAAAAGAGGCAATTCTAAGACATTTAGGTTCACAACTTACTTGTGCTATCTCCTGCTAGCCAAGCATGCGACAATATTAATGAGTAACGACAACAAGCTTGAAATTCACAAGGGGATAGGTACTCCAATATATAACTGGATACATCAGATAAGAATGTATGATAAAAAAAGGAATTAGAGTAATTTTGTAGACTTCTTTTTGGCACCATTGTACAAAAAAATAACAAGCACTCCAATGCCCAGATTATCTACTTCATGTAGGGATTGCATCCAACTTGAAAGCATAATTCAATTGGCTGACTGGTACTTAATGGAAGATTACATTGTGCTAAGGTTTTACAGATCATAATTGCAACCCCACAAACTTCCAATGCATGTGACAGATAGGGTGTTTGCAGTAGAATATGTAGTACAACTAGAGAGCATAGATAGACTCTTCACTGGCCAATCGAAGAAGAGCATATTCCCTTCCTTACCTTTCTCAATTGGAGGGTTAACATTTGAGAGAAAGGAATTCAAAGTGGAAAATTTTTTTATAGATATTTTTCAATTTGATTTAGAGTGGTACTGGAAGTATGATCCACTCAATGCCATTCAAACAATGCTTGTTGCTAATAAGAACTCTGCAAACTTATTTCAACATGAAAGTAAACCATTGCTAGAGAGGTTGAAAAACAAGGATAGATGGGATGACATTACAAAAGAGATGGAGAAACTTTCCACTGAGGAAAAAAATTTAGTTCAACAGTTATCATCACAAATTATGACAACAATAAACCAAGGCATTGTACAGCCTAGGATGTCCTATAATTTCTACAAAAAAGTTGCTAATCCATCAAACATAAAAATACAAAAGAGAATAGCAGAAGCTTTGTAAGGATAAAAAATGGACTAGAATGAAATTGGATGATTTTTGGAGTATGAGAAAGGATCTTGGTGAACCAAAGACCAATGAAGATCTGGATGAAATAGACGAGGATATTGAGTTTAGCAAATTGTGGAATTTGGAGCATCCTAACATGGCATACGATAGTGAGGATGATAATCAAGACACTAAGGATGATAATCCACCAAGTGCATTTACTCCAGGCCAGAGTGGAACCAACCAGGACCGAAAAAAAGTATATAGCAAAGGGGAAGACATTATGGAAAAAATGGGTTATAAAGGTGGTGGTTTGGGTCCCATGGGAGAAGGCGTCTGGAATACAGAAAAAACTGCTTATGATCATGGTTCAGGTCTTGGGTTTGAATCTACTAGTACTGCTACTGGGTCTGGTAGTGGCACTGGTGCTAGTGGGACTGGGAAACTTATACAACAAGTTCTCTCTCTAAAGAGGCCAGTAGAATCTACACAAAATCCCATAATAGAAGATAGTGTTAAGAAGAAAAAGCTTTCCCCTTTCCAGAAGAACACCAACAACAATGTCATATAGTCGTAAACAACTATTTACAGTTTCAGGTTTAGAAAAACCCTCTAGAATTTTAAATGCTCAAAGAGCATTAGTTAGATCAACAGGCATTGCAAGCTTTGCCTCTGGTTCACCTTTCAAACATTCAAATCCTTTTGCAACACCAAATTTTTGTTTCAATTATTTCTATAATAAATTTGCAGAAACAATAACCAAGAATAAGGAAATACAGAAGACCATGAAGACTGGTGCCCTTAATGTAGCTGTACAGGAACAACCTGCATCCAACAGGATTTTACCAACATATGACCCAAAAAGAGACATGATGGAGTTCATGGTTGTTATTCCACCAAATAAAGATGGAAACCCACCAGAGAGTCAGATAGATCCGTCTAAATTTCAAGTTAGCACTCTCCAAATAGATTTTTCCAAAGTTAAAAGTGTGGACAAAATCAATGTGTCAAAGTCTACAAACCAAGTGGTCTATAGTGCATTGCTAAAGCTGGAAATAGAGAAAAGAAAGCTTGAGAAAAATATAGAAAAGTTACAGGCGGACATTGGCAATGAAAAAGCAAAGAGGAAAGCTTCAGAGAACATTTTGAAAGAATTACAGAAAAATATTAAAAAATTGACCTCTACATCAGCAGATACAAAACAGGAACATGCGGAGGCAGTAGTGAAGGAATAAGAGCAGGCAGAGCTAAAGGAATTGAGGGGAAAATTGGAAGAAATTAGTAAAAAGCTAGAAGAAGAAAGAGTCAATTCAGAAAAGTTATTTAAAAGCATGGAGAGTAATGCTGTCTCCAACCAGGAATTGCAAAAGCAATTGGACTCTCAAGCGAATAAATTCAATCATTGGGAACACAAAGCAGTGGAAGAGAAAAATAATTGTGAAGAAATGGGAGAAGAACTAAAGAAGGCCAATAATACAATTCAAACTTTAACAAATACTAATAATAATTTAGTGAAGATTGCAAAAGAACACATTTGGGGCCAAATATTGGTGATGTGTAATATCTTGTATTAGTGGTTTGAATTGCTTCAAAGTATGAGAGTATGTTATTTGAAGCTCCATAAGAACATTGAAAAGAACATGGATGTTGTCAAGAAAGAAAAGAAAGCAAAAGATATTATGCAACAACTCTATAGTAAGAGTGATAGTTATCTATCAAACAAGAGAATTAGCAACCACCTTGATGCCTCAGTAAAGTTATCAAGTATCATTCGAAAATGTGAGAAGCTATGGGAAGCACAGGAATTGGATGACAAAGCTCAGCAGAAGATCACAAAGATGGAACACATGAAAGCGAATATGGAAAGTCTTGGTTTGCCTAAGGGATTTGACACAAATAACTTCATTGGAAGAGAAAATTACAAAATAAGGTTGCATGACAAAATAAATATTGATTTACGCTTTCTTTCTATAGACATATCTCCTGATACATACATGGATTTCATCAAACCAGTGAGAACTTTGAATGGAGTTTTAGAAGCAACAATGCTGTCAAGTCACACTTCCAAATATGAATTGCTAACGAAGTTGCAGGAGTGTGACTATACTATGAACCAAATTGTTCTACCATCAGAGGATGTTTGGACTAGCCTAGAAAGATTGCTCAAAATTTTGAACTACTATAAATTGTAATAAATTGCAAATGAATACTAGAAAAATTGAACTACTGTAAATTGTAATATATTACAAATGAATACAAAACAAATTGTGCTCTATCTATTTTTCATGTTTTCCAATTCAATGTATGTTGAGTTACTCTATTTTATTCAGTTATTCTTAGTTGATTTACTCTATTATATGCTATTGGAATACAAAATTTCATTCAAGAATTTCAAATTCAAATATGAATGATCATTGATGATACAATACAAAGTTACAAACTACACTCTACAGTAATAATGCATTCTTGCTTTTCTAAAATGAACATTGAATGACAGCCACAGGATATAGTAGTTAATAAGTTCAAAAAATACCTATTGGTTGCTACTACTAATTTAGCAAAAATTTCCTAAATTTTCCAATTCATCTTTGCGTCGTCATCATCATCCAATTCTGGTATTCTAGTTTCTTCATTGTCCTCTTCATTTTCATTTGTGTCTTCTTCACTTTGAGTCTGACCTCCGCTTCTATGACTCCCATCACCACTTGTACTTGTCCCACTCAGAGTCACTGTCAGAGATTGGCTAATGGTGTTTCCCAACACTCTTCTTTTGCATCTTTTCTTCTAGATTTCCATTTCTTTTTGATAAGGAAAAGTATTGACATCATACCTAGATGTGTAGACCCTCAAGCATGATTCCAAATTCTTGTCTAGTTTGTTTCTTAGCTTTGATTTTAGGAAGCCCAAAGCACTGAAAACTCTCTCATCCTCCAATGAACCCAATATCATGGTCTGACATAGATCAGAAAGCTTGAAGAACTTTGAAATTTCTTCACGCAACATTGTGCTTTGTTTTAGTTCTATCCAAAGCCTTGTTGTCGAGCCCTCTTCATGTGGGTTATGCATTAATTGATATTGATGCTTCATAGTCTTTGCAAAAGTGCCTGATTGCTGTCTAAGAAGAGTCTGATCTAAAATTCCATTGATAGTCACTCCATTGAATTCTACAGATTTGCAAAATTCCTTTATCAAAGTCATCAGCCTATTACGATAATCTTCCTTAGAGTTTAAGGTCCAATATTGAGGAAACACAATTGCCATGGCCTCAAGTAGTTGTTCATATGGGAATTGGGATCTTATTTTAGAGGAAACTTTATAGGCTATGTCCCTTGCATTACCTGCTATAAACTCGATGATCTTGGTAAACTCTTTGCTTGTAACTCTTGTAGCTCACTTCTTTGGGGCACTGTAGTACATTGGTATCTGAAATCCCCTTACACAAACACATAAATCCCCATTTTCAACAATCTTTAAATAATTATCAGGATTGTCCAAATCTGTTAGTTTCCGCCAGTGATTAAATCTTTCATCGAATAAATTTAGGTCATTTCGATAGAGACTATCCAAGGCTTGGCATGACATTTTACACAAGTAAGCATATTCTACAATATACATGGCTCTTTGCTGGGATTTTTTCATAATGAACGTCATTTCTTCTAGCATGGGAAGAAGAGATGCTAAAGTCAAAAGTGTCTCTATATTGCTTAACCTCTGAAGTAGGTTGCCACATCTTTGATTTTTTGCATTGTCCTGATTTTCGTACATCATTCCAATCAAAGATTGATATTTGAAAAAAACTCGATGTGCTGGTCCATCCAAAGAGATCCATCTAGTATCAACATCTTTAAGAAGCTTGTTTCCATTGGTAATTCCATTAGCAAAGTGCTGAAATTCCCTAAAATGTTTGGGACTTCGACAAAAATATGAGTACAACTCTCTTACTAAATCTTCAACCTTGTTTACTAAAGGGAACTTCTTCACAACTCTAAAAGCAAGATTCATCCTGTGGGCCATACAGTGAATGCCAACAACATATGGTGAACAAGAAGCCTGCATCTTTGTGCAAAGACCATTCCTTTGACCTTGCATTATTGAAGCTCCATCAGCTCCAACATAGATCAACTTCTTCGCTATTGTCAATTCATCCATACCTCCATATTCAATTAAATGGCTCTTTACTAATTGAAATAAAGTTTCTGATGTCACATTGTCCCTCAATTTTTCAACAGCTAGTAGATGTGGTTGGCGGACATTATTTTGTATAGTATAAACATGCATGCATACCCATGACCTATTATCTATTGTCGTAACTTCATCTAAGGATAGTGCAATAAATGTTGACTCTTTTATTTTTCTCTGTACATCCTCTATTTCAACCTGGGCAATACAACTTGCCAATTCCCATCCACTATTTATTGACCAATGAGTGATAGGATAGTTAGGAACTTTCAAAAAGTATAACAAACCACTCATTTTAGGATAGTCTATCATTGGACACCCTCTACTCAAAATATGGAAAACATTACTTAATTGATCAACTTTTTCGCGTTCTTCTACTTCACTTGCTTTTGCAAAAATAGCATTAATAGAACCTTGAACTTCACCAGGCTTCGTCTTAAATTTTTGAAACAAATAATATTCCTCAGCATTCCTTTTATGTTGACATTGCTCCTTTGTTTTATATCTTACCACTTTTATTTCCTTTCCATCAACAGTTGAGGTTTCATAAACCTTACCAACATGTTTCTCTATGGTGTCTAGTTTAAGCTACAACCGCTTTTCCTTTTTATACTTCCAACTACAAATCATACATCTGCATTCTACTGGTGGCTCACCTACAATTGGATTGTCCACAAGTTCAATGAATAGATACTTTTTCACCCAATCAAATTTAAATCTCCTCGACATCTCCCATTGACGATCCATTTTTTCTTTTGATTTTCCTCTCCCTTTAGTGTTATTGTTAATTGAACCATCATCATCACCAAAGTCGATCGATTCATCCTGGTACTAGTTATTTACTTGAAATTCTTCTTCAAGTTCATCTTCATCAAATATATCAGGTTTAGCAACTTCGTCACCAGATTTATTAGGTTCCCCAATTTGTTCATTAGACTCTTGTGTAGGTTGAGAACCTTCAAATTGTATAGGTTCCTTTGATGATGTACCTTCCTCACTTTGACCAACACTATTGCGTTTGCCCATGCAAAAGTATGAAGATATATTTTTGCATTTTGTTGGCCTCTCTTCGACAGCTCCACCTTCAATAGTCCTCTTCCTGTTTAACTTTGACTGTGACATCTCCAACAAATTGTGGCTGCAATAAAATTTTACTTGAATAAGATACTACGGACTGGTAGTCGTTCGATACCGATTGCAGTTGTGAGCTCAGAATCAAGTAAATCTCTTGAAGTCTCCTTCTCTCTGGCATGTTTCAATAATGAAACTCATATCTCTTAAATAAACAACTACAAGTAAACCGTTTCATATCAGCCATCAGATTTTACCTCATAATCTCCATTGTCCATTTTGGCGAAGGGGTAGATAGTTGCTTGTGGTAAGGTTATTTTGATTATCAATAAGCTCAATAGTGTAAGTAGTAGTTTGATCTTGCTTAGGAGATGGTGGAATGAATGCGGAAGAGCGTAGAGGATCAAAAGAACCATGAAGTGGACGAGATACATCATGAAGAGAATTGAATGATATGGAGGGTTCTTGATCTTGATCTTTATTTATATTTTTTTCTTCATCATTTTCAGGGTCCTCTTGACATGGAGCCACTTTTAAGGACAAGGAATCATGTTGGAATTGTATGGAAGACTTTGGAAGAGATAGTGAAGAATTAGCTGAAGTAGGTAGTATAGCAAATGAACACTTAAGATCTTTTAGTTTAGCATCATTAGAAGTATTTGTAGCAAAGTGAAGGTTAGCTTGAGTTTCTTTAAGAGGTAGCCCTTGAGGATAACTATAGGGAACTGCATGGAAAGCCTTAGGATCTTTGTTGGATGAAGGATTTGTGAAAGATTCAGAAGCTTTAGGAGATGTATGGGAATTGGAGGAAGTAAGGGATGGAAGGGAACCATCACAAGATAAAGGTTCAACATTAACATGATCTTGCTTGAGAGTGTCATCTTTATTTTCAGCATGAATGTTCTTAGAGGAAGGATTCTTTTGACGTTTGAAATCAGCACGGTAGATTTGCTCTTTCTTAGTAGGAATATTGTATTGTTCGCAAAAAGCATCAAATAATTCTTCAAATTTAGAGTCATAGGGATCACCATCACAGTCTACCCAATATGACTCCCCCTTAGAAATCACAAGTGTACCACGAGGATGATGCTTAGGAATAGAAGTTTCATGGGCATCACTACATTGTCCATCATCATAGTCATCATAGTCATCATAGGTGGGTGCGTCACTCTTCATGGAAGAGGTATCATAAGGACTATCACTTTGCTCATTATGGTATGTCTTCTGAAGAGAAGTAAGACTCTTTGAAGAAGTAGAAAAAGAATGAGATTGTGAAGAAGAGGAAGGTGAAGACCTAGTGGAAGAAGAATACTTGGATGATGAGGAATTTGAATGATGTTTAGAAGAGTCATGATAAGATTTGGAAGATGAAGAATGTGAATAGTGTTTAGAAGAATCATGATAAGACTTAGAAGATGAAGAATGATAATGATTTCTGGAAGAGTCATGATAAGACTTGGAAAGTGAAGAAGAATGAGAAGATTTAGATGATGAAGAATGTTTGGAAGAAGAAGATCCTGATATGATCATGTTTATGATTCTAGCAAAGGCATCTGATTTAATCATCTTTTCTTTTATTTTTGCTATAAATTCATCACTCATGAGAATTTTGGAGGAACAACACTTTTTGAATATGTCAATGAGCTCAAGATCATCTATTCTTAATAAAGGTTCCAAAACTAGATAGTCAAGATTCATGGTTATAGAAGAGGAGGAATCAAGCATGGAAGAAATGAATAGATGAATAGAAGAAGGTAGACTAGATAGTAAGAGGAAAAGAATCAAGAAGAAGAAGAAGAATTTCCCATGGGAATAGAAGACTTTAGAAGAACATGGGAAATGGAGAAGAAAGAAGAAAACTAAGATTCATCTTGTGCAATTGATACCATAACGTTCATTGAGATGTTGAGCAACATGACAACACTTAGGATCTAACCTGGACTAACCAAGGAAGACCAAGCTTCTAAGGAGAACTCACTATAGCAGGACGGAACTCAATTTCAATATTCCAAATAGATCTTTCAAAAGATTTTTCAATGATGATCAAGCACATAGAACAGCAACCAGGGAGTTCAAGAAAATAGTCTTCAAGCAATGAGCAATGGACAAAGAAACCTTGCGCATGAATAGAGATAGTGACTTAGTATTTCTACTCCTTAAAGGTTCTACTTGTGTATGTTCTTAACAATGTTTTAGTAGGCACATAGAACACAACAACACCTTATCAAGCTGTCTACAAAGATATACGTGGCTTTCTAAAAGGAGTCCTTGATATACGCAAGGTACGTGAGGCCCAAATTCGTAGATGAGAAGAATCCAAAATCACATAGCCAGGGGGAGACGGTAACCCAAACCTCCTCCTTCACTTCTCAAAGGTATAAAGTTCTTTGAGGCTTAGCCGAGAGTGATATCAAACTCAATTCCCAAGAGAGGTGTCTTTGGATTCACCTCCTGATATTTATACTCCATCGGAACACAGGAGTTAAGGTCATCCCTTGAGGTGGTGTGTCCCCAAGCAGGCCTTCTAGAAATAAAAACTAAGTAATTCACTATCAAAAGTATTTAGAACACTAAAGGTGGAACACTTAACTCTTCAAGTAAATGCGAAGTGAGTCTAAAAGTGGAACATTTAACCCTTTAAGATAATGTGAAGCGAGTCTAAAAGTGGAACATTTAACCCTTCAAGAGAATGTGAAGTGAGTCCAAAAAAGTGGAACACTTAACCCTTCACACAAACTCAAAGTGAGTCCAAAAGTGGAATACTTAACTCTTCACACCAACTCAAAGTGAGTCCAAAAGTGGAACATTTAACTCCTCACATCAACTCAAAGTGAGTCCACACTTTAGAAAATAAGTGAGTTCCAAAAAGCACAAAAGGGTTGCCTACTGGAGCAATTAACGCTTCTTTCCTGTAGACCCCTCCCCTTTAATGTGGCGTTGATCTTGCAACCACGGGGTGGAAATGAGGAGCCGGCGAATTAGCAAGTCCAATAACCCAAGATAGCAATCTAGATCAATCACAAGTAATCTAAAGTTGTTTATCAATACTACTCACAAATGACAAAGGGTTGAATCAATGAAATATTTAACTTTCCAAGTAAACATAGAGTGAGTCCACAAAGTGGTGCATTTAACTCCCTATGTAAATAAGGAATGAATCCATGCCCTCAATCACTCAATGAGATATTTGATATTGAAACCAAGAATTACTTAAGGTTTAAACACAAGCATTCACTTACACAAACTTGTATGAAAGCAAATCTATGTTCATTCATTTCCCATTAAGAGCATCAATTGAAATGTGTTCTATGAAAGCATGTAAACACTCAAGCCAAACACATGAGAGGTTCAATTTTAATCCCAAAATCCAAATTTTGTAGAGATGGAACAAAGTACCTCAAGTCCAACGCTTTATTTTAAACATTTTCCATGAAAGCAAGAGTACCTTCAAATGAACAAGACAAGAAAACAAGAAAACAAGCAAACAAGATATGCAATGTATATCCAACTTATGCAAACCCTAGGGTTATATATGAAAATCAATTATTAGGAGCAATGATAACCAGCAAATAATCCAAATGATAACTCATATCATGCAATGAACAATGAAAAATAAGTGCATACCCATCACAAAATTTTATTTTTTTTGCATTTGACCTAGTCAACAAGATCTGATTTTTACCACATGAATTCGGACCCAAAACCCAAAATGCAAAAAAAAGACCTCTGTCAAAAAATAGAGAGCTTTCCAAAAATGTAAAAATTTTAAAAATGTTTTTTCATTTGTGCCCTAGAGACCCATTTTATCAAAACATACTAGTTTTTATAAATTGACCAAATGAGCTATGATATGATTTCTAAATTAAAAACATAGTGAATGGACCTACTGTATAATTCTAAGACTTTTTCAGAAATGTAAATTTTTTTGAAAAATATGCTGATTTGCGCCAAAAATTGATTTTTTATGAAAAATCAAGAAAAAATCATAAAAAATACAAATCACCTCCGAAAATTCTGAAATTTTTTTTGGAGCTTCTCTGATATGTCACCAACCTACCAAAAAAAATTTTAGACCAAAATACCAAGCCATTTGAGAGATATGATCAAATCTTTCAAATCTAGGGTTTTTCATCTCCAAACAAATCTGCACAAGGGTTAGCTCCAAAAATAATCAAAACCAGCATGCAAGAGGTGGGTTGCCCCATGGTGGGCACCAAAAAATGTGTGCTAAAATGTTGTCACACTTATATGAATCTTTACATGCAAGAAAACTCAAGAATGAGCCCTCACAAATCGATCCATAGCTCTCTATGCATGGAGTTGCAAGATTTGTAAAATTACTCTCAGCTAGAGCTATAAACTGATGACCTTGCTAGTCAACCACACAATGAGAGATTCTAAATGAATGCAATGCTATGCAAATCTATATGAGAATTCAAATTAATCTTATGAGAATGAAGATGCAATTAAGCTTTGAAAATGGAAATGAAAGAGTTACAAACCCTCTAATTAAACTATGTGAGATTAATCTAAAACATGAAAGGAAATGATACCATGATGATGCAAGCTAGGATGTGATGTAGATGCAAGATGAATGCCAATGATGCTCTAAATCTTGAAAACTTGATGCAAGAATATCTCCAAAAGCTTCAATGACTTAGAAAACCTGTAGCATAATAATTCAAGTATGTATGGTGTGTGCAAATGAGGAAGAGAGCTCTTCTTTTATAGGAAGTGAAAAACAATGGACCATGGAGATTAAGAGGCAAAAGCCTTAATCAACGATGGAGAAAAAAAGAAGCTTGATCCTTGTGCACAAATATCCTCCAATAAGAAAATTAGAAGCATTTACTTTATGTTGAGCATTTACTTTATGTCCATGTGAGGCAAAAGTACTTTTCTTTTATTTTTTATTTTATTTTTCTTTATAAATAAGAATTAAATATTTTATTTGTGCAACAAGGATAAGAAGAAAAGTGGAGATTTTTTATTTAAATAAAAGGGGAGAAAATTCCTTTTAATTAAATAAAGGCTTAGGATAAAGTGATTTTATTATTTAATTAAAAGAGATTTTTAATTAATTAAAAGAGAGCATGTTGTCTTAATTAAACAAGATTTTTATTTTTTATTTCTTTTAAATTAAATAAGGCTCAAACTTTAGGAAATATTGAATTGATTATGATTTGATCAAGGAAATTGATATAATTGAAAAATGTTGATTTTTGAAAATATTGATTCAGGGATTTGATAAATTGCAGAAATGGGGCCCAAAGTCTAGGCGACCATTTTAGGGTGCATACAATGATAACAACTAATATTTGGCGAACCCCATGTAATTTCAAATAATTGACTAGGCGAATAAGGCGGTAATTTGGGACACGATTATGTATGATGCATGGTGAATTGGGTCCTAGTGCAAATAAATTTTTTACTTCGGACAATGGGCCATTGGCGAATGTTGATCCTCGATAAATACACCAAATTTAATTCATGGTGAATAAGAGTAAAATAGTAAATAGAAATATGGGTGAAGAACCTGACTACGTTACAGAAATTACATAAAAATAGTGGCGAACAATCCAACCACTATATGAGCATTTTATAAAATTTGGGCGAATTGGTCAACCAGTACATGACCATTTTTTTTGCCAATTTTGATCGGCCGATCAAGACATATTCGCCAATTGGAGAATAATCGTCACTACAAAAATCCCTGATCTGAATTCCCAATCTTAATCCCATGCCAAAATCCAAGAGAATGTTGAGTTTGGATATATCTGCTGAATGCTTCAGCCATAATTATGAACAATTCTGGGGATAGAGGATCACCCTGCCTCACTCCTTGAGAAGAAGGAAAAAACCCCTCTGGCACCCCATTGATTATAACTGAAAACCAAGCTCCAGAAACACAAGATCTAATCATTTACACCAAGACTTTGAAAATCCAAACTTTTGTAATACTTTGAAAGGAATTGCCAGTAGACTCTGTCATAGGCCTTCATCATAGGCCTTGGAGGAATTGATTGAATGTAAAACCTCATGGGCAACTAGGGCCCCTTCCATAGTTTCTTTCCTAGGAACAAAGCCACCTTGCTCTTGAGAAATGAGTTTAGGGATCAGATGTTGCATTCTCATATAAATGGCCTTTGTTATAATCTTATATATTGTGTTACATAATGAGATAGGCCTAAATTCTGAGAAAGATTTGGGATTTTTCACCTTAGGGATGATGACTATATTTGTTGTATTGAAGTATTTAAGCATAGATTTTCTTTTTCACGATTCCCCTATTACCCCAAGCAACTCCCATCCAATAAAGTCCCAACAAGCTTGAAAAAATAACGCTATGAAACCATCTAGACCAGGTGCTTTGTTCGGTGGCAAAGAAAAAACCACCTTTCAGAGTTCATGAATTGTGAATGGAGCCATTAATGTAGTGTTATCAGAATCTGAGACCAAAGAAGGTATAGTGTCAAGAAGGATTTGAGAGTGAGCTTGAACAGGTGCAGGAAAGTTAGGGGGATCTAGTAGATTTTTAAAAAACTTGACCCCTTCCTCTTGAATACCTTGGGCATCTGAGATAGAAGTTCCAGTATCTGCATTATTAATGGTAAAGATGTGATTGGCTGCTCTCTTCTACTTCGTCGATGCATGAAAGAATTTTGTATTCTTTTCCCCATATCTTAATCATAGCTCACAGGATTTTTGACACCAGTAGATCTCTTCTCTATTACAAAGTTCATCCCATTCCGCCTGTAACTCCTTTTGTTTAACAAAATTATCAGAATTCATACCCTATTTGATAGTAATATCAAAAATGTCTGTTAGTTGCTTTTTAACTAACTCTTTTTCTTTAAAGATATTTAAATACCAGTTCGTTCCATTTTTTAATGTGTTTCTTTACACTCTTTATTTTTGCTGCAAACTGATGCATTTTTGAGCCAGCACAATATTAAGCGTTGATCAACCATTGTTTTAAAAGAGGCAAGAAATGAGGATGCCTAAGCCACATCCTTTCAAATTTGAAGGACGGTTGATGTTGAAATACCTGATTAACCCTTGGAAGGTCCAGCTACAGGGCAATGGGAAAGTGATCAAATCCTAGGTAGGACAAGATTTTAGATTGAAAAGTGATGCTGGTTAACTTCCACTCCTACAAGACAAGAAACCTATCCAATCTAATTGCAATTTGAGAGAAGTTTTCTCTCTTGTTAGTCCATGTGAAAGAGCCATTTCTAGGCTCAACATCGTCCAAGTTATTATCCTCTAGAAAAATCATAAAATCTTGGACCGTTTTGAGGGGATGACATATCCCACCATGTTTTTCTAACGATTTAAGAATAGTATTAAAATATCCACCCATAATTATAAGCTGGTCATTTTGAGACTGGATGTTATGAGTTAGTTCTTTCCACAATCTAAGTTTGTCTCGTGTCGTTGTGGGGCCATAGATATTGATTAAAATGAAGGACAGATAAAATCGAATGACTTTCACTAGTTGCCAGTTATCTTGTTGAATAAGGGGGTAAACTTGAATTGCTTTAGGATCCCATAAAACTACAATAGCACCTAAAGCATCAATACTCTATCTGTGTACCGAGCTCCAATGGGTCCATTTACTTATTGTTTTGTCAAAAGTTTCTTGTGACATCTTAGTTTCCTATAATAGAATTATGTATACTTCCATAGAATCAAGTTTAGACTTGATCCTATTATGTTTATCAAATGCATTTAAGCCTCTGACATTCCAAGAGGTGATCCTCATTGCTGACAAGGAGAACCCTTAGTTCTCCTTGTCAATCTTTTTGATGGTGTGAACTTATCATCTAGGGTGGATTGAATGCCTGCTGCTATCTCTATCTTTTTCTTCGAACCTTTAGGCTTTATCCCTCTCTTTTTAGGCATCAGTTTTCTTTGGGTATTTTGATTGGGTGATTTCTCAATGGATAAGATTAAGTTGTGATCATAGCCCCCTAGTGGGCCAGATTGTTCTAAATTATTTGATCCTAGTTCAACCAAATGTGTAGCCTCATCAATGCCACTGGTATCCCCTATCACTATATTACTCTCAAAGGGATTTTGGAGGTGATTGATCTGCCCAACGTTCAAAAAATCCTCACCAAAAGGAAAATCTAGGGAGTCCTTTGAAGCATGGGGATATTGATCTAGATGATATGTAGAAATGAAATCCTTGAAAGGCAGTAATTCTACTTGAGGGTCTTGGTTAGTGCCTTTATCAACCCTGAGATGACTCAATTCTGATTCTGAGTCGAGTGTCTAAAACTCAATAGGTAATTTCTCATTTAGAAGCCTTAGTTCAAAATTAAACATATCACTTTCCTCTAGTGAAGATTCATGAATTATATTCGCTTCCAAATTTGCTATCCTACTATCAAAACATTTCTGAGCTTTTAATAATGCTACAACATTACTGTTGAGGATATTCTGCATATCTATCATATCAAAGGGATAATCCTAAAAAATTAGATGTTGAACAAGGGTATTATATTCAAAAGAGCCCGAAACTGCTTTATCAAATTCTAGAGCTCTATTAAGAGGAGGGCATATTTGTAATGTTGTAGGGGTATAATGAAATAGCAAGAGAAAAATTTTCAACGTGTAAAAAAAGAATGTAAACATTTTGTAAACATGAAAGATGATCTGCAAAGGATTGGGGGGTGAGCAAAGAGAGACCAAAGATATATCTTTACTGAGAGTCTGTTGATTCTCTTGGGTTTGAACCCAACTCAAGCATTTAACAGGATCTGTACAATGGTCTTCACATACAAACACACCTGACCGATCCTGAAGCTTGTATTGAGAGGTAAAATGACACAATTTGTGTTGGTATTTATGAATAGTATCCTCCTACTGAAGAATAATGTTCTAAGCCCAAACCCCCCATTTTGTGGTGATAGTAATCTGATTTGGTATTCTCTTTGGAGAATCGATTAGGACACAAACTCTGATATCTCGATGAGAGAACTCAAAAGGAATGAGATCATGTTTAATGAAGATACCAATCTTGTTAGTAATGATTTCCACAATGTCAAAATATTTATATTCCAAAGGCAACAGAGGTAGGGCAATCCAATGGGGGAAGAAAAGGCAAGCCTTGTTATCCAGTTTAAAGTTTGGGGACCATATCATAGTGAATAAGCCCAATCCTTTGAAGAACCACCATTTAATATTATGAATGGAATCTCTAAGCTCAATAGACTCAAATATAGCCACAAAAAAACCCGAATCAGAGTCTAAGCGAAAAATATCCTTCAAGCCAGGCCAAGATTGAAAAGCCTAAGATTTAATATTAGTAAATAATAGAGAGTTGCTTGAAAGCTTACCAATGAGAGTTGTTTTCCAAAGGAGGATAATATGATCTTGAAGCATATGTTATGGCAAAGTAATGTTTACTGAATCTTGATGAGTATGATAAGGTGGGGCCTTTGCTTGGCTAGAAAGTTGAGGAGATACTTCAGGTTGTTTTTCTTGCTGAATCTGTTTGAGCTTCTTTGGCTTGATGGGTGCTCTAGCTTGCAAGTTATGAAGGGTAGCGTCTGGAAGAGCTCCAACATGATTCTGAGTAGGAGGGCCAATATGAACTGGGGAGCCAGGAGGAGTACCTTTACAGATGTCGAATATTGACTATTTTTGTCTGCGGATCGTAGCTCTCTTCCCATTCTGCATTTTAAAATGCTCCACTTTTTTCAAACGGTACCTAGGAGGGTTTGAAAATTTTACCCGCCCATTCATATTTTTGAAATGTGCACCATCTGCAGGATGCAAATCTTGCTTTTGAGAGAGCCTAGGTTTCAAAGCTGCATGACTAGTCGATTCCCCATGCTCATAGCTTGATATTACATTGAATTACGGAGGGTTCATCATGAGGAAAGAAGAAACCCTATGCTAGTTGGATGGCCTCTTTCCCAGGAGACCGTATGCAGACAAAATTTCATCCTGCTGCAATAGCGGCCTATTCTTGTAAGCTCCTATTTTGGAATTTTGAGGCTTAATATGAAATCTTGGGTTAATGAAAAAAGGTTTTGCAGGTTGGACAATTGCTTTCCCACTGAAAATCTTCATGACATCATCCTTGTCTCCCTTTGTCATGTTTTTTTGAGCAAAGGGAAAGATTTGAAAGCCCTTGCTACTGTCCCAATGTGTCTAGGGTTTAACTGGTTGCACTATTGGGGTGCTTCGGTAAATATTCAAATAATCACAGTTAGAGTGAGGTTGACCACTTTGAAGCTTATGACCAGGCTATTGGGAAGAGGGATGATGACCTTGTCTGTGACTAGCCTGCAAATCCCTTCAGAAGAAGCTCTGACTGATCCTCTGAAACTGACCCTGTGCCTGTTGCCCTCGCTTTGCCTATGACCATACGCTCTCCATCTTTTTCCTTGTTATCAGTGTAAGGAATTGTTCCATGATAATTATGATGATATTATTAATTTATTTACAAGTTAAAGCATTCTTTCTTTCTAATTATCATATAAAAGATGTAAAGTAACCATCATCCTCAAAATCTCTCTCGGTATGATCTACTAGTAATATGAGTAACTCTTGATCCAATCACTTTATATAATAGATCAAATGATATTTTCCGACTCTACTACACCATCTACAATTATATATGCATATCACATGTGCAATGGTTACACCGATAGGAAGGTATATTTGAATAATATATTTGGGGGCCAAGGGAAAATCTAGGAGAGCACATGCATTGGTGTTTCTTGACATCTTTATTTTTAAATTAATGGTATATTCGTCAAGGATGAAACATACAAGAAGAAAATGTCGTGTCCATATTGTCAACTAGAGTGCAAGATGTTTTATGTATCAAGATGCATGGCAAGTTACTAACACTGAATCACTTTTTTGTGGTTTTTAATGGAAGGTGAACTAAGCACAACCGGTATCTGCAAAAGAAAGAATTTTAAAATTTAATGTAAGTCATATAGCTAGTAGCAATAGGCGAGATGCCACCAATTTTATAAGAGTAAAGAAGACATTTCTAACAGTATTGCACAATGAATGAGCATTGGAAATGTTGCAAAGATATATGAGAGAGGTGCATACCTTAGTTTCTCAGAGAGAGAGAGAGTTGTTCTTGGTGAGCTTCCTCTTTCTTTCATATAATTGTATATGGATTGTTTTTCATTTTGGAGTATCTATCATAGGAAAATATTGCTTAAATGTGGAGGTCATTTAATGAATTGAATTTGGAAGTAGTTGTGAATGTCAAGCCCCGCCTTTCCACCCTACCAATATTGATGGTTTTTTTCTACAATGTTAGGCCTGGGGATTTTTGTACGGTAACAACCCATGCCAATGCATGAGTGGTATATGCCTTAGAATTCCCAAAGATACAAGAATTATTGATATACTTTTGGGGTCTTCTTCATTCCATGCAAGGTCATCGTAATTATTGAACCTTGCCACAACTTACAAAAGTATCATAACAAGTAATACCAAGCCAAAATATTTTTGACAAGTGATTTGTATAAGGACTTTCAAAAACTACACTTGACAGGGAGAACTAAGTAGGACTAACATTTATCATTTTTTCTTTACATTCGACACAACAAAACACATCTATTATTCGATACTTAAGAAATACTCTTTGACAACATTAAAGAGAAAGTCCCTTTAATCTAGCTAGAATTTTTGCACCATATCTCTCTCAAGATATCTTGGTATTTGTCTTTAAGATGTTGGCCAATGTCTACTTGATAGTATTTTGAATATCTTAATACACATAAGAATTCATGGTACATTTCTAAAACCCCACATGTTGCATGGCATTTGCGAACAAGATATCCCACTATTTCAACTTCATAACTTTCCACATCATGTGCCTCTTTAATCAATTAGCTTACTCTTTGAATAGTCTCTAAAGAGAGACTATTCTCTAAAGAGATACTATTCTCTGAAGAGATACTTGAAATAGTAATAACATCTTCATATGCCCTCGAATTTTCCATAATCTGGAAGTTTAGTAAAACAAAGAGAAATATAAACACCATGCCAATACTAAGCACACTATTATTAGCTATAGTTCCATATAATAAGTAGAGAAACACAAAATGCAATGTAATCAATAATATAAAATAACCCACAACTAAACATTTAAAGCTCAATTGCTATATAATTCATATTTCAACAAAATTATTCAAGATCTATTATATTTAATATAAATACTAAATTATAGTTTATAAAAATTATTCATTCAAAATTTGGAAGTTAATATGTCTTATATAATTCTAATAATTTTTTAATAAATTATAAGAATTCATATATCCTAATTTATTTTTTTTCAAACTGAGGTGTTTTAAAAAGACTAATAAATAAACTTACATTTTGAAAAAATAAATATATTAAAAAAAAGTTGGATATCTATTAAATAGTTATTATATAATACACAAAATTATAGTTTTTAACAATCATTCATTTTGGATTTGGAATCTAATGTATCTTATAATTTTCTAACATATTTTTTATTAAAATATAAGAGTTTATATATCTTAAATAATTTTTTTAAAAAGAAAATATAAAGGAAAACTCTAATGATTATTGTTTATGTATTATGAGCAAATGTAAGATGACCTTAAGCTAATCATTTAATATCAATTAATATATAATATATTTACTTCATCATAATTATTTAAGATTAATTATATTTAATATATGTACTAAATTATAATTTCTTTAAATAATTCATTTAAAATGTAAAAGATTATATGTTCTATATGATAGTGTTTATTATTAGTTTTAAACTTAGATTTATTATATTTAACCTATATACTAAATTGTAATTTCTTGAAACAATCCATTTAAAATGGAAAAGCTAATGTGTTGTATATGATAATGTAAGAAACAGTTATTTATATAAAATTTATTTCATAAATTCTTAAAGAATTCTAAATAACCAAAAAACTTATTCTACTTTTAAAAAAATTATAAAGAAAAAAAACTTATTTTACTTTAAATAAAAATTATAAAGGAAAATCCTATGTTGTTTTAAATTAACCTTCTCTAAATCTTAGTGTACTTTTAAAAAAAAAATTATATCACATTATTTATTTTAAAATTCTATTCATTTCATATCTATTTAATCTATTAATTAAATAAATAGTATATTCAAACTTTAGATATATGTAAATTTTATAATCATATTATAAACAAAGAAATAATTATTATTTATAAAATATTCTAAAATTTTCTAATATCATTTAGTTATTCTTTATTTTTATTATTATTAAAATTTATTATACATTTTACATCCTTTAAATAAATAAATAACATTTCTTGTTTTAAATTTACATATATTTTTATTCTTAATAAAGTATGGGCTAATTAACATTTTTTCTAAATAAAAAAAATATAAAAGTTGTCCAATCATTTTTATATCACCAAAATAAAAATAGGCTACAAATATGAATGGGAGTATAATGGATTTATATAAATAATTATATTAGTTTATCAAGACATTTAATAGTGTCTATATAAATCGAAATATAAATCAAAAGTTTCTAGTTATTTCTTACAACCAAGCACTCTTTGTCTGTAACAAATTGAGTATATTTACTCCATCAATTTTGCCAACAATAGTTTTATTTTTTAACAACAGAGCTTGATATTTATTAATATGTATAGTTAAGAAGGGAAAAAGTTTACAATTATAACTAATAGAAATAAACCCCCGTGTAAAAGGCACATATTTTTATTGACAGGAAAGGAATTATTAATATTTACCCACCAATCCTTAGGCATTGTAGAGAAAAGAAGATAAGATTTGTTTACTTATTGCCTAAGCAGAGAAGATGCAACAAACTAAACAATTTCGTTCATGACAAGAAATTGTGCATCTCCTAAGAAAAATAGGAAGCTCATGGCCACAACTGAATCGGGGCTTCCACGAACATGGGCCTTCTTCTTTTGTGTGCAACATCTGTCATCTGGAAAGTCTCTGCCACAGCTCAGTTTTGAAGGACATGGTGACTATATCTTTTCCATGTTTGCGCGGTAACTCTTACTTGCGACATTACAAGTATAATAAAATATTTAATAAATAATATTTTAATATTTTACATGTTTCTAGCATAAAATCATTGTAAAACAATTACATTAATGGTTACCCTTCTCAAATCATATTAATGAAATATGGCTTTGCCTGCGTACAAATGATTTGTCAAATCACATCATTCAATGCTGTTGCACACGTTATTTCTCCTGCACATGATTCGTACCAATAGATTAAATTGGTGACTGCAGGGAGTTTTGTATAAAGTGGTTTCAGGCATAGAATACTGAAGGATCACCGAAACCACTCCCAAAACCATTTTCCAGCGTGAGAAATTTCTGAGATGGCTGTATGTGAGCTTCCCCGTAGGGGAAGCCTATTGGCTTAAATATTCATATGATCATATAGACATGGCATATACTATGAAATATACTTGGACTACCCAAGTTTTTTAACTCATCTATTAACATATTCCATAGGGATACTATGACAGTTAAGGCCCATGTCCCTCATCTCATGACTCATAGATATGGGCCTCCTCTTCTCAATATATGAGCTGATTTTTTACTATTGTAGATAAATTTACAGGGATACCCAAAGCGTAGAATATCATATACTCATAAATCACTCAAACACATCATCCTTGTCTACTAACTCAAGTGCCTCATCAAATTTATCATAGCCTATTAGGTTTTGATCATTAATATATGGCTTTCCCACTCTTTGATATAGAATAGAGATCTCTAATATCTATGATATATAGCGATGTTGTGGAAAATACCTATTAGATTCCAAATTATTTAAAAAAATATTCATAGTAAGATCTTTCCATCACTATGGTGCATTTCTCAATAAATCGTAATGATTTATTTATGTGCTTGACCTAATATTAATCTTTCACATCATATTTCACCTCCCTATATATCCACCATGGTGTTAAATGATGCAAACATATTTCCAACACAATAATTGCATCTCCTCATTCCATATAATTTGACTAGTTTAATATCAAGAATGTGTTATACCACTTATATTCGTGTATTTTCATAATCCCATGACTTAATGAGATTCATTTCCCTAATACTTGTACACTACAACTATTGATGAGATTGTATAAAATCATCACATATCAATATGCCAACATACAATGCATTCGATAAATAATGGTAAATTCTCATCTAACTCACAAGAAATTTGAACCGATTCATAGGATATGGTGCAACCCTTTCCATCAAATAAGACCAATATAAAAATTATAATAAGTAACCACTTAAATACCTAAGATGTATCTCCAAGAACAATATTTGAATATGGTGTACACTAGATATCTCCTTGGTCATATATGAGTTGTATCCTACTAATTCAATTATTTATATTATTATTTTATTGAGTGATGACCTATGACCTATCTATATCCATGTACCCACCATAGGACATCTTATAATGCACTAAACATCCTTAGGGTAATAGTAATCTCATGAGTGAGAAGCTTAAATGTGTTGGCATGTGGGTATCATATATCTACAAGGGTGGTAATAATGTGTATCATAGAATAATAGAAACTATCGAATAAAATTCCCAACTCCCAACTCTCCAATCAATTTTTATTATTGCATGTGGGAGGTTATAATCTCAGTATCTCAATCTAGTAATTTTTAAGATATTCTAAGATCTCCAACTTATTCCATATTGATAAAAGTGACACCAAATTATCATTTATCAATATACAATGATAAAAAAAAGCATGAAAATGACAAAACACACCACATAATATTACATTAAGACTCTTTGTTCCAATCGACATGTTAGTTCAAACTAGCAGATCAAATCCATGTACATATTCCACTCTTGCTAGCCAATGGACCACATGCATGATAGTTCAATCTAGCATACTAGACATGAGAATGAAATGAATTCAATGTTAACTTCAATATAAAAGATTTTGTTTTTTAGTGTAATGCCTTTGGAAGCTATCCACCTTAATGCGTGCACACATTTTCTTATTTTTGATCGATTATGGCTCTTGAATTACAACATGATGGTATTTCTACAAGGGTTTCTTATAAAAGTAATACTAAAAATAAAATCAATTTCAACTTTTTACCTTAAATGATATATAGCTTGGGCTCCCTTCTTAAACCTTCTCACTAATAATAACCCTAGGGATTCTATTATTAAAAAATGATATACCTACTCATGATGACACATACTTTTGGTTGTGACATGTAAGATGAATATACTATACAACGTGTATGATTGTCATGTATTTTTTACCATAGTTATTTTATTGAGACACATATCTAGATCCAAGATTAACTCATTTTCACATGGGAGATAATGTGAATGCATTATTATTTTTATACTATATATTTAATAGCCTTAATTATTGCATGAACTTGTAGATAATTTTGATGATCCAAGATTCATCTAATCCTTAACAAGTGCATCATTCATATTGTTTCCTAATTCCTTTATTACCTATCTTACATACTTCACTTGACTACACTCTCACTTGTTATATATTTACTCTATGTTTCATTTCTACTTTGTTTATGCTTTCCTAATTACATATTATTTTCTATTAACATTATGTATGCATTTTTTTATCTTGTGCTTATTTTGCATCCCAAGTGTCACTTTGTGCTCACGTGATTCTTTAGAGAAAATATTGGTTACCTCACCATTGAGATAATAGTGGGGCATCTTATCTCCTAATAAATTATATAATTTATAGTTTATTCATTATTCACTATTATTATATCTCATGGATTTTGTTAATGATAGTTATTACATTTATCTTATACATGATTTTCATGAATCCTTAATATATTATTCACCTTGCCTCTAATTCTTTTAATATATTTGATGCAGCCAATGTGTTGGGGCATGTGTTATTTCTAACACTTTTCATGGTTAGATAGAGATGACTTCTTATGCTAAATAGCTACTTGTCACCATATCTAGATGAAGTCTATAGATTATTTGGCAAGGAAATCTATATCATGTAGAGTTGTATCAAATCATATTGCAACATTGTGTGGAGTTTTATTGCTTGGTCATATTGAATGGATCCTTATTATAGTATCACATCACTCTATGACATTCTCCATCAAATGGTCCCTTATTGCATTTTCATATTATGTAAAAAAAAAAATCATATTGCTTTCTAAATAAGTAGAATTTTATATCAGTTTATCTTATTTTCTCATTTCGATAGATGGTTAAAGAAACTCATAGTAACTAGTGCTTATTTTGATTGCATGACATTATCTAATCATTGCACACTTGGTTGAGAATGTCCATATACAATGAAATGCATATTCACATTATATTCAAATGTGCATCAAAGTTGGATAAAATGTAATAGAAAAATTAGATACCCATGCAATTTCCAATTCAGTTTCATATCCACCTTAACCATAATTTCTAAAGCAAAAATGCATTGACAAGTAGCATAAACTTGTGTTAGGTTCAAGGCTCGTGGATTTATCATTCTCCATCTCTATTTTACCCTATCTTGCACTAACCCTCAAATATTTACTTCATCTTTATCCCTAATTCCTATTGAGATTGATTTACTTATTTTTCTCCCTACATTAAGATAGCCAACCTTTTCTACAAATAATTTTTGCATGAATTGATATTGACATAGGTCAATCTTAAGGAGTGTGTAGACGATACTTGAATCCTAAAGCTAAAAAAATTCAATTCAAACTTTTTTCCTCTTTCTAGTAGTCATATGAACCCACCTAGCACATTTTTCCTAAGACGTGTTATTGTGCCATGGTATTTAAGGCATTCACTGTGAACTTAAACACCTGCTAGAGGAAGACATGAACCATAAACAAAAATAATTAGAACATGCTTTAAACATAAAGGACGATAGAGAAAATGAATCTGGGTCATCATCATATGGGCCATGTGCATGTCTACAAACACTATCTTTAGTCTTTCTCATTGTTATTAATTCAGTCCACCAAAGAGTTTGACCTAAGAGAGCATGTTTGCTTATTGAGTCTACAAGATCTTAAATGATGTCTTTAGACACTACCTTGACCAATTCAAATATCTTGCATGTGAAGCAGACAATATTCTCAAGTATACTTTTTGTTATATATCAGTTCTATGCATTTAGAACCAATTGATCGGCAATGTCTATCTAGCCATATATTTAGCGCATCATACGAAGGAGGATTTTTTTTTGAGAAGTCATTTATATTATGTGCTAAATATATGACTGAATAGCTACTAATATATCAATTCTATGTTAAAGCAACTTTGTGACAACAAAAATTGATTTGTATATTTGTTTTGAGTAATCTGAGTTATGAAACATTCATTAAACAGACAATTAACTTTCTGACTGTAATGAATTGATTCAAAATACGAATAACAATTATTGGCCATCAGTTATAGAGTTAAATACTGCTCTTTAGATAAAATAATTAGCCTTCTAATTTATGCAAAGCATTTAAAGCACTTGATTTTCTTGAAACACAAATATATAAGAAGATTGATATATAAAAAGAGTTTATGAGATTATGAGAGTTTGCACGCGTGAAAACATAGCACTATTCTCCAGCAAAGACATCCAGGGACTTCGACACGCTTTCTTCTTTGTTTTGAAGTCATGTCGGCTGATGATGGCTGCCACTCTTATTTTGTATTGTCTCTGTGTTTTTTTTGTCTGAATTGTTACGAGGAATTTGGAAGCTTGTATTCGTCTTCTTTTACTTCCGTATAAATGGAATGTCGACAAACTGGAAATAATGAATTGGACCCAACTTTCATGAGCCCGTCCAATTTGTGGAAATAAACACTCTTTCAGCACGCCATTCACGACGATTGGATGCTCATCTAGAATAGAATAGAATGCTCTAACTTCCTCACATTCGACAGGGCTTAACCTCGGAATCAGTTTCACTGTTTCTTTCAGAGGAATTCCAAAGACTGGATTTTATTTAGCGTTTAAATTAGAAGATAGAAAATTGATTCTAAATTCTGTCTGGTATTTTGGTTCAAGAGGTTTCAGTTTATAGACTTGTGTTTCTGTATTGAATAGCAAAAAATTTTCATGGTGGCCCTCACTGGGTTGGTTTGCTTGCAGGCTTAATGCTTCTGCTGGATAGCCTTGCTCGCAGATCTAAACCTCCATAATATTAAAAAAATAAAAATTATTGTTTTTAATCCTTTGTCTTGTGGTTCTTATTGAATCAAGATGGTGACTGTTTATTTATTTATTGGTTACTACTGAATGGTGGCATGTGCATACCCATTCCAATTTCCATATCATTATTGTCTTGGTTGTCTTTAATATGAACATGAAAAATAATAAGAGTTAATCGAGCGAATTTGTTTGAAATTTGGCTACTAGCACTCCCACCATCTTGGTTAACATGAAAGATAACAAGAGTTAATTGAAGGAATTTGTCAGAATTTGGCTACTAGCAATCCCACCATCATGGTTATCTTTAACACGAACATGAAAAATAATAAGAGCTAGTCAAGGGAATTTGTTAGAATTTGGCTATTAGAAATCACATTAAGAAAAAATGGTGGAGAATCTAAGTGATGGATAGGAGGCCACACCCATCCTTACTAAGAAAAATTCTTTCTCACATGAAGTGAAGAAGTATGAGAATGGGTATCTTGATTACCTTGATTTGACTATCTATGTAATTGATAACACCCATGAGGCAGAGAATGAACTCTAGACTGAAAGTGGAGGTCAGATGGATTTGAACAAGAACATACATGATTGTGATATTTCTATTAGGATTCAACTGTGTAGTTTTTGAGTCAAACTCATTGACCCATGTTTCATGAGTAGTGGTTCACAAGAACCCATCTCTTATGAGAATGAATGGAACACTTAGCACTCATGGCATCTAGATGATGCTCACAAAGGTGAAGCACCGAGACTTCTCGGGAGATCACCCATCCCAGTACTACTCCAGCTCAATGAGTGATAAGTGTTCCATTCATTCTCATAAGAGATGGGTTCTTGTGAACCACTACTCATGAAACATGGGTCAATGAGTTTGACTCAAAAACTACACAGTTGAATCCTGATAGCAATATCACAATTTGACTTGTTGTGGAAAATATCTCCTACTTATCAAAAGAACATATGAGACATTAACTCAATGATTTGACAACTCTCGGAGATGCACGAAATCAAACACAATTTTTTTGTCTTGCACTTTAATTTGCCTAAGTACATTTAAGCAATCGTCATTTCAAATAAAGCTAGAAATTATGATCAATAAGACATCTAGAAATAAATTATTAGATTTTTTATCCTTTCATATACTAAAGAGAATTTCCACCTTAAAAGCATGTCAAAATTGAGCTCATATCTGAAAGGAATTCTAGGTCTATATCTTAATAACACCATATACTCATAAAAAGGTGTTAGGATTAGAAAACAAAAATCTAATAGTTACATGCAAATATAACCAATAATGCAAAAGAATAAAGCACACATGAGTAGAAGAAGAAGACACAAAGATAAATAATGTGGTTCACCCAATCTTGGGCTACGTCCACCAAATAGAGAGTTCAAATTTATTATCTAGTAATTTTAGCCTGTTACAATCTGCAATCCCTTGCAACTCAATACTGCTGCAAGAAGCTACAAAATTCACATCATGAAAAATCCTAATCCTAAGCCATTATAACAAGACTTATGTCAGTTATCAAGTTATCTCTAAAAAAACTTGATGAGTCAACCTAGGGAAAAGATTAACAAGTCAACCTAGGGAAATGCTTGACGAGTCAACTAAAAAATGCTTAACGAGTTAACCCCTAAATTTTTTTTTGGGTTGTTGTCCCTAACTCCATGATAAATAAAAAGTGTACAGTACTTACCAGTAACCACAAACCAAAAATATCCCACTTGGGGACTGATCAAGCTCCACACCAAAAAAAACCTCCCACTTGGAGACTGATCTTGTAGAAACACCACTACCCCTAAAGTTCCCACTGGATTGACACACCCTAGACTCTGTTGTTCCTTTTATTATTTCCAGTCTTGAAGACCAACCAAAGTTGAAGAGGAGTTTAGCTTCTCCCTTGTTACTGCCTTTGTAAACATATCTTTTGGATTTTCATTTGTATGTATATTTTCCATCTTTAACTATCCATTATCCAACACCGACTGAATGAAGTGATACCTCAATTGTATGTGTTTAGTCTTTGAATGCAAGGAAAAATTATTGGCAAGATGGATGGAACTCTAACTATTTGTAAATAGATAATTTTTAGACTATGATTTTCCCAACTCTTCCATGAAAAATTGCAGCCATATCATCTCCTTAGCTACCTCTATAGCAGCAACATACTTTGCCTCTGTAGTGGATAAAGAAACCACATTTTGGAAGTGAAAAATCAAACTCATTATCATCCCACCAATAGTAAATACATAGCCTATGGTACTCCATCTGATATCTAAACCCCTTGCCAAATCTGAGTCAACATAGCCTTTTAAATCAGTAATAGAGCCCCCAAAACATAAACATTTATTGGATGTACCTCTCAAGTACTGAGAATCCATTTTACTGCATTACAATGCTCAACTCTAGGATGACTCATTTACCTTCTAACAACTCCTACAACATGTGCAATATCTGGTCTAGTACATACCATGGCATACATCAAACCACCTATAGCTGAAGCATTTTTTACCTTGGACATTTTGTCTTCCTCCTCTTGTTCCTTTGGACACATCTCCTTAGTCAATTTCAAATGACTAGGCAAAGGTGTGCTGACATCTTTTGCATTATCCATATGGAATCTTTGCAACACCTTTTCAACATAATTAACATGAGATAGAGTCATTTTTTTGTTCTTCCTATCTCTACAAATTTCCATACCAAGGATTTATTTTGCTGCCGCCAATTCCTTCATAGAAAAAGAATGTGCTAACTGTTGTTTCAATTCTTTGATGTGATCCATGTTAGACCCTTCTATAAGCATATCATCAACATATAAACATAAAATAATGTATTTTTCAACATCGAACCTATTAAAATAAATAAAATGGTCTAAATTACACCGACTGTAGCCATGATCATCCATAAAGCTATCAAATTTAATATACCATTATCGAGGTGCTTGTTTCAAGCCATATAAACCTTTCTTCAATCTTCCCACTAAGTACTCCTTACCTTTGACCTCAAAAACTTGTGGTTGTTGCATATATATTTCTTCTTCCAAATCAACATGGAGAAAGGTTGTTTTAACATCAAATTATTCCAACTATAAATTTTCAGTAGCCACAATACTTAAAACAATGTGTATAGTTCAGTCATTTTTACAACTACAGAAAAGATCTCATCAAAATCAATGCCCTTTTTCTGTGAAAATCCCTTTACAACTAACTTGGCTTTAAATATTTTCTTACCTTCATCCTCCTCTTTCAACCAATAAACCCATTTATTTGGTAGTCTTTTTACCTACATGCAACTTACATAATTCCCAAGTTTGACTTTTCAACAAGGAGTCCATTTCTTCTTCCATGGAAATCTCCCACTAAACCTTTGTATCCTACTACACAACTTCATCATATCCTTTTGGTTCACCAACATCTATTAATAAAATAGAATAAAAAGAGGGAGAGAACCTTTCAAGAGGTCTACTTAGCCTTGTTGACTGTCTAACATTCACTAGGTTTTGTTGTATTTTTTGTTTCAATTGTTGCAGAGCATGAGGGATCACTGGAACATCATCTTTTGGAGTATCATGCAACACTACATAATCATTTTCTTTCTTCTTGTGATGCTACAACTGATCTTTGTATAACACTTTCTTATTGAATATGACATATCTGCTTCTTACAATTTTATGATTTTCAGCATCCCAAAATCTATAGCCAAATTCATTAATTCCATATCCAAAAAATATACTTTTCTTTGACTTATCTTCCATCTTGGTTCTATTTTTGGAATCTATATGTGCAAATGCTTCACAACCAAAGGTTCTGAGAAAAGAATAACTCACCTTTTTACCTATCCATGCTTCCTCTATAATAACACAACCCAAAGGAGTAGAGAGACCTCTATTGATTAAATAAATAGTAGTGTTTAAAGGCTCTTCCCACATGTTTAAGGGAAGCCAAACGTAGAACCTCATACTCCTTGCATGCTCCATTATTGTCCTATACATGCATTCAACCACTCTATTTTCTTATGGATTCCTTGAAAACATTTTTTGCATACGAATACCATTAGAGGAACAATAATCTTCAAACTCTTTGTTGTATTACTAACCACCATTATCAGATCTAAGACATTTTACTCTTTTACTAGTCTCATTCTCAACCAAGCTTTTCCATTTTTTAAAAGTTTTAAATACATCAGATTTCTTCCTAAGGAAACAAATCCACACTTTCCTAGTTGCATCATCAATGAATGTAATATAATACATAGAGCCATGAAGGGAAGATACCTGAGTTAGTCCTCATATATTTGTATGCACAAGCTCTAATTTCTCATATTTCTTTTCCTTCTCACTTTTCAGAAAACTAACTCTCTTTTATTTTCCATACACACAACTTTCAAAAAAATCCATATTGACACATTTCATACCCGATAAAAGTTTCTTTGAATGAATTAATTTCATACCTTTTCACTCATGTACCCAAGTTTGTTGTGCAATAGTGTTGTTTCATAATCCACAATGACTATTTCAAGTTCTACCTGCTCAACTGCAATAATTGTTCATGAACACTGACTTTTCTCTATAACAATTAAAGTAGAAGGAACAATATGACCTGTACAAAGATATAAGGTGCTTACTTTCACACATTTTTCTACTACTAAGGAACCTTTTGAAACCTTCCAACTTTTATTATTAAAAGTAATAGTGAAACCTTCGTCACCTAGTTTTCATGATGAAATTAAATTCCTACTCAACATTGGAACATTCCTTACCTGTTATAGTAGCCAATGATTCCCATTTTGCAACTTAATCTTAATTCTTCCCTTTCCAACAATTTGATAGGGTTCATTATCTCCCAAATAAACTAGCCCAAAATCCCCTTGGACATAGTCAAGGGAAAGAAGAAAAACATCCTCTTTAGATTTTTTATTTACCACATTTGCCTCCATATTTCCTTCTTGTTTGTGTCCTTCTTTATTCTTCTAAAACCAACAATATTTCTTCTTATTGTTGGAAAGTTGACTTTACTAGTATATATGACTAAGTTTTGAGTTTTCATTATGGCAACAAAGTCATATGAAGTTTTGATGTCAGCGCACTAACTTGAAAGATCATAATTCGGCTAAGTATAGAAGACATAAAAGATAGTGAAGCACCTGATGATCAGAGCATCGACGCACATGTGTATGATCGAGGTTTCATATGCACCCTTGGATATAAGCTTTTGAGTATGTTATTATCCTAAGTCTAAGAACACATGGTCAGATTTGATAGTATCGAGAAGTTACAGTAAGTCTAAGTGACACTGGTAGTTAAGTGACAAAGCAGAACAGAGCACACAACTAACAGATAGATTTTTGTTTAGCGTGTATCATCTTCTTTTGTAAAGGCTATGCACCTATTTTAATAGTGATGTAAACATGTTATTATCATTGTATGTAAACACACTTGAGCCAATTAACTTGGAAGCGTTGTATGTGTTAGGCTTTAGGCTGACACAGTTGTTAGTTTTGGTTTCCCCCATTCAGCATGTATATATATGACATGCACGCTTTTGTATTTGGATATAGGATGAAGAGATATAGAGTATGGAAGATATATAAAAGAGTAGAAGTATGCGAGTTCATTCAGTATGAGATAAATCTCTAAAATAAGTTAGAGCAACATCGCAAAAAATGAACTGATCAGACAGCAGTGTCAAAGCAGAAGTTCACCCTTGCAGATATAGTGTGTATCTGATAACCAAGAGATTGTAGCCTTCTTCATTAAGCAGTGAGCTCTGGCAATGAGCCATCCACCCCTAACAGGGTTTATTCTATCAAGACTCCTAACAGAGTCATTGTACTCAGTATTGTAATGACTGCTCCTAACAGGGAAAAGGAATATTAACAGGTTCATAAGACTAGTACAATTATTTGTGGGTGCTAATTCCCACCGAGGTTTTCCTTTGGCCAAGGTTTCCCCATAAACATATCTTGTGTTATGGGTTATAGTTGAATGTTTCATTTTCTTTACTATTCATTTTAGTATTTAAGTAATTGGGCTAAGTTTTAATAATCAGAAAAACATTAATTGTAGAACATTGATTCACCCCCCCCCCTCTCAGTGTTCCCATTCTTAACAAATGGTATCAGAGCTTTGGTCCTCTAAGATAAGTTTAACCACTTGAGGAGATCATAGATACAACTGATGTAAAACATCTAAAGAAAAATCTTGAAGTAGCTCTTGAAGATCTTGACAGAGCTGAAAAACAAATTGAAGAACTGAAATTGAAGGTTAATGGCTCACAAGTATTCATCAAGAAACTGAGAAAAGATTTAAAAGATTGTTCAACAAATGATTTGGGAAAAATGGTCAAAAAGTTGAATGAATAAAACACATCTCTGAAGGATCAGATTGAAGATTTGGATGAAAAGTTAACTAATAATCAGGAAGCCTATGAAGAACAAATCAAATAAAACAAACAGTTGGATGAAGAACTTATGCAAGCAAATCTGAAAATCTTGGAGTTAGAAAACATCAAGAAAAAGATGGAATCTGAATTAATAGAAGCCAAGAACCATATTGACAAATTGTGCACAAGTACTGATCTATTAGATTCTCATATATATGAACAAAGGATAAAAGGAGATTCTTGTGGTATTAGAGGAACAATGAAGCACAAATTCAAATCAATACAATGAAAGAAAGATTCAAAGCAATTAAAGAATCTACAAAAGCTGAGAAGACTAAAAATCATACTGAAGCTAAAGAAGAACCACCTAAAGATGAACGCAAGCCATTAAATAGAACTTGTTATGCCTGTAACAATCATGGACATATAGCAAGAGATTGTAAAGAGGTAAGACCTTTCAATGGTTATTGTTATTCATGCAATAAATTTGGTCATAGAGCAATGAATTTTAGATCAAATCAAAGAAATCAGACACAACACAATTAGAGAAATCAACCACAACAAAATTCTAGAATTCCTCAGAATGTCACATGTCAAATATGCAATTATAATGGTTGAACACAACTATACAATGCAGTATGGTAACTCACATCAATGCACCAAGGAATATAAGGTCTCCAGACATTTGTCACTCTTGTAACAACATTGGACACATCTCAAAGTTTTGCAGATCACAAGCGTAAAGTGAAGAAAGACCTAATAAGTCTCAAGAATCAATATTGGATGAATCTAGAGAAGTCAAGTTTGTGAAAGCTACCAAAGATACGAGAAAGATCTGGATGGAAATAAAGAAAGCTAATGTTAGTGACAAAGTAGTGGATGCATCCATAATGGACACACCTTCTACTTCTAGATAAATGACCCTCATGGTCATAGGGAGAGCTAGATAAGCTCTAGACCCCTGTGCAGCTGGTATACTCACCCTCAAAGTATGCACCTTTGGTTTTAGTTGTTTGGTTGCTAGTTGATGCAGTATGAAAGATTTCTCAGCCTAATTGACAACAAAAATGAAGATTGGAATTCACTGTTGCAACCGTGTTAACGTGGAAAGCATTAATTGCAAAAAGTTGATTTATTAGTCACCGGAGATCTATTATCTTCACTTTTTCATTCGAGATCAAGCCCTTGGAGAGCACAAGAGATCATAGAAGAAAATATTGAAGGATTGAAGTCATTTCATTAGCAAAAAGGAGTTTAAATTATTGGCGGAACCCTAGCTCGGTCGCGTCATTTTAGAAATCTCTTGGAACCCTATTTAAGCATTGAAGAAAGTACATAATGGAAACTCTAGTAGTCTTTGATGTCACAGAAAGGAAGAGATATGTATTCAAAAAGCATCTGTTTAAGTTAGTGTTAGATGATTTAGAAGGAGAATTTTCCAGAACTTTGATGGGAGTTATGCATGTTGAAGATATTCGTGCTTACATCTATTGTAAGAAGGAGCCTATAGGATTAGACAGGATAAGGTCACACATTGAATCAATGGTTAATCCAGACTTCACTTTCAAGAATGAATTCACACACTTCACAAATAACCCTATCACTGAGTATGTGATTGCATATGAATTCTATGAGTCAAAATGGATTAAGATATTGCTAAGAAGGATTCATGATGATTTGTTTTGGATTGGAGAAGTCCCTGTATGCATAACAACTGATCTCATTCATGAGATGACTGGACTTTCTAAAACCAGCACCATTCTACCAATAGGTAAAGATGTTAGAAAATAGGTTGAGAAGGCATGTAAGTCTGGGAGTGATAAGTGCAGCATGACTATTGAGCCCATAGAAGAAAAATACATTAAACTCATGGCCATGATCCTAAGATACAAGTTCCAGCATACAAATAGAGTGAACAGTGTAACTGCGGCTACTATTCTAGCAACTATAAGGATAGTAAAATAAAATGGAGAGTTTAACCTTTGTGAGATCCTCCACGCATAGTTGTTAGACAACATAAGAGCAATAAAATATGATAAAAGAAAAATATTCAGATTTGGTTCACTTATTATTTACATGTACTTTCATATAGTTGGAAAAGTTTCTGATCTCTATCTTGACAAGAGCATGCCTACATTGACTCAAATTTCATTCAAGGAAACATTAGAGAGAACCTTAAAGGATTACATGGAACTAGAAATCAAGACATTCATAATTAAGATGTAGAGAAGGTACATGATACTTGAGAAGATAGTGGAGAAATACAAAGACAGTATATGCTTCATGGTGGAAACATACACTACATGCATGGAAGCAGTTGATCCTAGGACAAATTAGATTCATCCACTTGGCTATGAAGTTGATGAGGACATTTTGGAAGGTTATGCACAAGTCCTCCTATCTCTTCCTAAGGATCCCAATGAACCTAGATGGGGAACTTATGAAGAGAAGAGAAGACAAGTTGATTCTATCTTATACAGTGCTGCGACAAAGAGAAAAGCATCTACAATTACCTTAGATATTCTAAAAATTCATGGTGTTACCCAAGAAGACTTAGATAAAGCAAGGGAAGCCAAGATTGCTATGCAACTTGAGAGTGCACCCTCATTTGTTGAAGTCAAAATAGAAAAATCTGATGATCTGAAGGAGAAGAAAAGTAAAACTGATGTAAACACCTCAACGCCCACAACTATAGTTGATATGGAGTCCACTCCACCTCCTGGGAAAAGCAAGATGTCTAGAAGGAAGAAGCATACCAGCACAAGCCAACCATCCTCAAGGACAACCAAAAGAAAAGGAAAGAACACTCAAGCACCTCCCAAGGTAGGATTCAGACCGAATTTGGAAGTCTTGAGAACTAGAGTTGTTGATGAAGGAAGGATAGATCAGATTGCAAAATTCTATGTCAAGTATCATGAGATTGATAAGTCAGAAATTCATTCTATGATTATCAAGCATATATGATTAAGTTCAAAAATTCAGTTTTGGAACTTAAGATAGTCATTCCTGATCAAGTATGGAATATACTTGACTCTTTGAAAAGACAAGCTATAGAGGAAGATATGAGAATAAGAGAAAAGACATTGGATGAAAATCTCCCTATTTGTTCACTGGAAGAGAAAATATTATTGTTAGATCTGGTAAAGCCACATCTAAGAACAAAAATTAGAACTCTACAGATAATGAACAAATATTATGAGTTGGTTGCGAAGGAGACAAAGAAAGCATTTGAAAAAGTGTTTTTGGAAAGACACATGTACCCTCCTACTACGCCTGCAACCCAAGTTCCCTCTGATTAAGAAAAAGAATCTAATATTCCTAATGCACCTATGACAGGTCCACAAGATTCTGTGGCCAAAGTGTCAATACCTACTGAAGCAATGGAGACAAAAGATGAAACTATTATGATTGACAATGTTGAAATATCCATGGCGGCAACAGATAAATATCTAGATAAGTTTGAAGAAGCCTTTGTGAGTACTGAAGAAGCTGAGATTCTATGTGGTGAAGAATCACCTATGCAACAAGAAGAAGTCCAAGTTGAAGACTTAACAAGACAAGAAGAAGAGAAGGAAGATGAACCTAACGAAGAGCCTTTTGTTGAGATCCCAGTAAAGGTAAAGAGTGAGATTATGGATGTAAGTTAAAGAACACTCCTTACTCCTAAGTCATCCATATCATTGTTGTCAAGTTTGACTCCTGATACATCAAGCTTAGACTCATGGGGAGAAGAATATCTAATAAAGATAAGTGTATTGGCTATGGAGAAAGCCAAAGAAAAACAAGTAATGAGGAATCCTTTATTTGTTGAATCAGCTAGCATATTGAACAATTTATTGCCTAAGGATAAGAAAGTGATTAGTGTTCATTTAGTGGATGATGTTAGCAACATCTTATCAAGCTTTAAAGAAAAATTTTCAAGTCTAGAAGAATCAGCATAAAAAATTGCAAAAGAGAAATACATCAAGAAAAGGCTGAATGAATTGATAAACAATTTCTCACTTGACCTTAATTCTCTAAAGATTGGTCAAGAAATGCTGAAAGAGTTAGTAGAAAATGGAAGGAAAATAATAGCTGACTACATAAACAAGGATAAACTCACCTCAAACATCTCTAAAAAGATCCAGGAAGCAGAATCTCTAATGGCAGCAGTAAGCAAATCAGTTGAAGATCCCTCCCAAGACATAAACATGTGTAATAATGTTTATCAAGGAAAGATAGACAAAATAGAAAAGGCAGAAAAAGAGATTGCAAAGCTAAGGGCTAGACAAACATAGCTAAGAAATGCACTAGCGCCCTCACTAAATGTACTGAATCAGAACATCAAGCATATAGATGCTACAATTGTGACTTATGATCAAGGTCCCTGCACAAATTTAGAAAAGATGGAAAAGCTCACATATGTATTATGCGCCCATCTTCAGATAGTTGATGCACTTAAGGTTTTTTGGCAGCAAGAAATAAAAAAGCTTCAGATTGCATACCCTGATGTATTTTCTATGTAAGTACTTAAAGATTTCATTTTTTGGCACCTTTGTCAATAATGTCAAAAGGGGAGTAGTATATATGATACTAAAGGAGATAGTAGTGTATAAAGAAGGAGAAGATATGATGTACAATAAGATTATATGATAGCAATTTTTTGTGTAAAGATATAGTTTAGCAACTTTGCCATATTCCTTTGTTGCCATTAATGAAAAAGGGGGAGATTGTTGGAAAGTTAACTTTACTAGTATATATGACTAAGTTTTGAGTTGTCATTATGGCAAAAAAGTCATATGAAGTTTTGATGTCAATGCACTCACTTGAAAGATCATAATTCAGCTAAGTATAGAAGATAGAGTACACAATGAAGCACCTAATGATCAGAGCATCGACACACGTGTGTATGATCAAGTTTTGGTATGCGACCTTGGATATAATCTTTTGAGTATGTTATTATGCTAAGTCTAAGAACGCATGGTCAAATTTGATAGTATCGAGAAGTTACAGCAAGTCTAAGTGACACTGGTAGTTAAGCGACAGAGCAGAATAGAGCATGCAACCGACAGATAGTTTTTTGTTTAGCGTGTATCATTTTGTTTTTTAAAGGCTATGCACCTATTGTAATAGTGATGTAAACATGTTATTATCATTGTATGTAAACATGTTATTATCATTGTATGTAAACACACTTGAGCCAATTAACTTGGAAGCATTGTATGTGTTAGGTTTTAGGCTGACACAGAAGTTAGTTTTGGTTGCACCCATTCAACATGTATATATATGACATGCACTTTTGTATTTGGATATAGGATAAAGAGATATAGAGTATGGAAGATATATAGAAGAGAAAAAGTATGCGAGTTCAATCAGTATGAGATAAAGCTCTAAAAGAAGTTAGAGAAACAACGCAAAAAAGGAACTGATCAGACAGTAGTGTCAAAGCAGAAGTTCACCCTTGCAAATATAGTGTGTATCTGATAACTAGGAGGTTGTAGCCTTCTTCATTGAGTAGTGAGCTCTGGCAGTGATCCATCCACCCCTAATAGGGTTTATTCTATCAAGACTCCTAACAGAGTCATTGTACTCAGTATTGTAATGACTGCTCCTAACAGGGAAAAGGAATATTAACAGGTTCATAAGACTAGTACAATTATTTGTGGGTGCTAATTCCCACCAGGGTTTTCCTCTAGCCAAGGTTTCCTTGTAAACATATCTTGTGTTATGTGTTATGGTTGAATGTTTCATTTGCTTTACTATTCATTTCAGTATTTAAGTAATTGGGCTAAGTTTCAAGAATAAAAAAAACATTAATTGTAGAACACTGATTCAGCCCCCCCCCCCCTCTTAGTGTTCCCATTCTTAACACTTATGCCTTGGTTTCCCATAGTACCAGTAATAGTTTGGTCCTCTAGATTGATACCTCTTTCCCTTTGATTTTCCTCATGATTTCCCATGACTTCCAGAATTATTTCCTCTGTCCCTTGATCTACCTCTGATTTCTTCATTCAAAACATACCTGATGTTGATCCACATGAGGTTTTCCTATGAATTTCCTCACTCATAATAACACCAACATCATAAAATTCTAGGGTATTTGAACAAGAAATAGAGTTACTAACAAACATTACCAAGCCATTCCATCTTTTAGGAAAAGAGCACATAATCAAAAGAGTAACATAAGATAATTGATTGATAATTATATTAAACTCATTTAAATGCTCACCAAATGAACCACCTTCTGGACCATTTTTATATTAAATAAATGCTTCATAAGTAATACCTTATTTGAAGCGGAAGGCTTTTCATATAAATTTTCTAGGGTTTCCATCAACTCTTTCGTTGTCTTTTCTTGTGTAATATTAAATGCCACTGATTATGCCAAGCATAAACAAATATTGACAAGTGCCTTCATTTCCAAAATATCCCAATCTTCATTAGACATTTTTATCAGTTTCTTGGATTTTCTCGCAATGGCCACCATAAATCCTTCTGATAGAGATAGTCCTCCATTTGTATTTTCCATAACTAAAAGTTCTCCCAATTAAACTTCTCAACCTTAAACTTACCCTTGTCTTCCATTACTCCCACTCAATCGTGAGACCTTCTTACAAAGGATAGTTGAAAACAAACCGCTTTCATACCACTTGTTAGGATTAGAAAACATAAATCTAACAGTTACATATAAATATAACCAATAATGCAAAGGAATAAAGCACACAGAATTAGAAGTAGAAGATACAAATATTTAATGTGGTTCACCCAATCTTGGGCTACGTCCACCAAACAGAGTCCAATCTTATTATCCAATAATTTTAGCATGTTACAAAATGCACTCCCTTGCAACTCAATACCACTACAAGAAGCTACAAAATTCACATCATGAAAACCCTAACCCTAAGCCATTATAACAAGACTTATTTTGGTTAACAAGTTAACCCTAAAAATACTTTACGAGTCAACCTAGGGAAAATCTTAACAAGTCAACCTAGGGAAATTCTTGACGAGTCAACTCAAAAATGCTTGACGAGTTAACCCCCCCAAAAAATTTGGATCATTGCCCCGAACCCCATGATAAATGAAAAGTGTACAGTACTTGTCTGATTAGTCACTACAAACCAACAAAAGATTCATGCCTAAACGACTTGAAAATTTCATGAAGTCCAAGTAGTCTGAGCTCTAGGATAAAATTAGAAAAGATACTTGAGATAATCTTGTTGCCAATAAAAATGGGGTTTAGAAATTCTTAAATGACTCAACCAAGAATCAATAGGAAGGCCTTGGTAAAGAATATACAAGAAAAAATGAACAAGCTTGGGCTCAAGAATGGTTGTCCAAATGCTGCAAAATTTTCATTACCAAATAGAAATTAGAGATTGTAGAAGTCATCTTTGGTTTAAATAGGCATCGTCTAAAGATGAGGCTACAGCAAATAGTGGCCTTTACGAGGATTGTAATTCTTGAGAAAACATATTTGTGTACTATTTCCAATCTTTCCACTAAGACTTACAAGAACTAACTCTAATTTAATGAATCATGTTTATAGAAATAATGTATCAATAAATTTTTTAAAAGTTTCATGAGCTTAACTAAATAATTGAGACTTCTCTTTTTCCTTAAGTCGTGTTAACATGTTTTTTGGTAATTTTTTAGAATAGATATAAGATATAACTTCTTGATCCCATTTTTGTGAAATCTCAATACATTAACCCATGGGGTTTTAGCAAGAGGCTTGTTCAAACACCAATATGGTGTGTACCTCGCAGTGGTACCACTTTCTATGGCCACCACTGAAGGTCACGCCGCCTTCGGCTGCCCTTCCCTTTCGGCTCAGCCTTCATGCCTCCTACAACCCTAAACAAAAATCAAGGTTAACATTAATAAGAAAATAATTAAATAAAAACACAACAATAAAAATAAAAATAAATAGAGCTTTACTTAAAACAAAAAAATAAAAAGATTTTAGCATAAGGAAATAACCCATAGTTTGTCTTTAAAGGAGTTGGACTTATTTATAGGGCTTTTAAAATTTGAGAGATTAGATTTTAGTTATTATTTTAATGTTATGGATTTCAAAATTTATACATTTGAAAACTTAATTGTATTTGTTGACTTAGGGGTTTGAAATTTTAGAAGAAAATTAGATTTGTATGAAATTTGTTTTTAGTTATAATTTTTAGCCATTAGTTGCCTATGTTGACTAGTGTAAGGGGAATTTTCTAGAAGATAAAATTTATTTGTTATTTTAATTTAATAGTTGTTTAGTAATGTAAATAAACGTTAGTTGTTAGGTTAGTATACTATTAAGGTGAAATTAATAATTATCATTGATTTAAGGAGTAAAACATAAATCATTGAATTAGGTGATTAGAGTTTTATTCAGTGTTTAATTAATGGATCAAGTTATCTATTTAATTAGTAAATTCAAATGGAGCGATTATTATTTAAACTTAGATTTTTAAATTAATTATTGTTCTTGATTAGTGAGATCATTTACATTAGCTATATTTGTTTTTTAGAGTTGGGAATTAGTATAAAATTCATTTTAATTAAATTATCTAGTTGTATAGTTTAATTAATGTGTTAGAATAATAGAGATTTAAATCTATTAGTTTATTGATTTTAACTTTTCTTACGATTCAATATAGTCAATTTTACATTTATAACTTAATTTCCTTTCCATGATAATAATTGATGCAATCCTTAAATTTATTAAGTTAATTCCTTTGTTAAAGGTTGATTAATGCTATCAACTAGTTGTCAGAATAACATTCAAGTTATCGTCAAAATCTCCTTTAAACTGGTCAACCCTAGTTATCAGGTTCATATTAACCTAGTTGACTTTATAAATTGTCGATAGTGTTACAACCATGTTTTTGTGTCCAACGGATCTCCTTGGTCAAACCTAGTCAACCGAGGACTTATTTCACCTGACCTATTACTAAACTTGTATTGGTTAGCATGAACCTTAGTTAACTTAGTGGCTTGTGTTTGTTCAAACTGTAGTTAAACATTAGGCTTTAGAAAAAATTTGTAGTTGTGTTTTGCCCAACTTTTTGGCATAAAATTTTGGTATCAGATCCAAGTTTGTCAACATTGGGAACCTAACCCACTGCGTAGTAACCTAACTTTGTCTTTAATGTGTAGGATTCCTCCACTCACTTGACAAGCCCATGGACGTGGATGAGGTCATAGACTTATCTCTGTGTCTCATGAGGAGGTCTAGTTTGAGGTAGAAGTCTATGGAGGGGACCAGGCACTAGTACATTTGAGGCCATATTCCGATGGCTATCTATTGGATTTTCAATGCCTATGTGTTGACACTTCGACATCTATGTCCATCGACATTTTTGCATTGCAAATTGCAATAGAAGTGATACCCATCGGTATTTCAACAACCTTTTCTGTTGGAACTTGCCGCATTAATAGAAACTTTACTATGGGATTTCATACGGTATATCTATCAAAACTTTGACAAACATCTATTGAAGAGTTGGTCAGATTGGTGATGGATATGCAATGATTCTCTGACAGGTCTACCCGTCGGAGACATAGAATTCCCATCACCAATATCTATTGAAAAGGGACCCTCTCTAACATTATAACGGTCGGAATTGTGATAGATAGGCAGTGACTCTTCGACAGGAAAACCTGTCAGATGTATAGTACTATTGTCAAAATAAATAAGTTCTGTTGAAAAAGAGACAGATACTCACATTAAAGATAGCAGAGCTCAAGAGACCATCATAGTTGGTCACTGTCTTTGGTCCATATACTGACAAAACATTTTACCTTTCGTTAGCTCATCAAATGAGGGGATTTGAAATAATTTAATAGAATATTTTCATGATAATGTATATTATTTAAGTTGATGTTGCATGAATTTATCGACTCCACACACTTGTAGACTAAGAGCACAGCGATAAAGAAGCATCTCCTCCCATGGCCTACATTACTCAAGCCATGGGAGGGGATGCTTCTTTATGGCTATGCTTGATGTCTACAAGTGCGTGAAGTAGATAAATTCATTCAATGTCAAACTAAAATAATGTACGTTATGCATAAAAATATCATCCATTAAATTCTTTCAAATCGCCACATTTGATGAGCTAACGAAATGTAAAATGTTTTGTTAGTATATGGACCAAATACGGAGACCAACTATGATGGTCTCTTGCGCTCATCTATCTTTAGTCCTAGCTACTAGGTAAGGCCTGGAAGACTTATACTTGTCGATCGTCGAGAATAATCACTGCCTTGCCTTTATGTACACTGCACAGTATCCAATATAAGAGAAGGCATAAAATGAATGGATAAAAGAAATGAAAGATACAATAATATTGTCTTGTTGTTTACCTTCTCATAATTGATCCCAGTCTCGTAAAAGTAATTTTATATGATTAGTAGCACATTTTGTGCATGGATGAGAAATAGTATCTAAAGTTTCTAGATTATGAGAAGAGGTATGAGTGGAGGCCAAAAAAAGGATATTTGTTAAGGTTTTATAGACGTAGGTTACTGAATCATCATCTCTGCACTAGTACTCAATCTAGAAACCCTCTCTAGAAAATCTCCACATCTAGAAAATCTCCACAAAAATCCCTTCTGGTCTCCACTTCATATACGTCTTCTTAGTATCTAAAAATGCTCCATCATTGATTCCCATCATTTTTTTAGCATCTCCATGGATTGAGACCTTAAATTATTGAGCTTCTCTTTGTTTCAAGAATAGTTTAACATTCTCCACTTAACAAGGCCAACCATGTGAAGGTGGAAGCTCATCTGGCCCCTCCTAGGAGTCTCTTATGACCCTTTACGACATTTTAAGACCTCTAAGATGTATTCTTAGGGATTGTAATGGGTCATAAAGGGTCATAAGGGGTCCTGGGACACAACAACTAAGAAACATAAATGTAGGCATCATGGTCACAATTTTTTGGAGACACAACATAATTGAGTGGTATACCCAGATGATGCAACACAACCACTACTCCTCCAGTTCCATGTTGACACTATAGGATCCAAAAACCATAGATAAGGAATAAATTTAAAGAGTGGAGGAGGAGGGCCATAATGACTGAAATAATATAGGGACCCTATATTATTGTGTTCATTACGACCCTCCTCCGTTCTCTAAATTTATTCCTTATCTATGGTTTTTAGATCCCGCAGTGTCAACTTGGAACTAGAGGAGTAGTGGTTGTGTTGCATCATCTGGGTATACCATTCAATTATGTTGTGTCTCCAAAAAAATTATGACCATGATGCCTACATTTATGTTTCTTAGCTATTGTGATATCTACATTTATGTTTCTCAGTTGTCGTGTTTATGTGCATGTTCTTTATGTGCTTGGCTTCTCTCCCTCACATCCAAAATAAGATTTTCCCACTCTAAATCAAGAATGCACATGCAATAGGTATGTATGTTTTATGAAACACCTATCCACAACAAAATGGGAAGACATATTTCTAGCCTGGGCCTGGATCCTTCAGCAATTAGCTTCATAATAAATGAAGTAGATGAGAGTTGAGCAATTAGATTCCCAAGAAAAATCTCATAAATGAACTATGTGTACCCCAATTACTGTGCCCTTTGTGCGTACCTAAATGATATATTTGAAACAATAAGGGTAAAGCTTAAAGAAGTTAATTTTCCATCAGAGTCTATAGTTGTTGCAGTAGCAGAGCATCAAGTGCCACCTTCAACACAATATGATTACCTATCCACAATGACCAAACTTAATAAAACATACAGACCTGTCTAGTGATCATATTATGCTGAAGGTGGTGCCTGATGCTCTCTGTTGCAACAACTATAGACTGTGATGCAAAATTAACTTCTTTAAGCCTTACCCTTGTTTTTCCAAATATATCATTTAGGTACACATAGAGGGCACATGAATTAGAGTACACATAGTTCATTTATGAGATTTTTCTTGGGAAGCTAATTTCTCATCTCTCATCTACATCCTATTTATGAAGCTAATTGCTGAAGGATCCAAGCCCAAGCTAGAAAGATTTCTTCCCATTATTTTTAAGCCATATTCCTTGTTCTTGTCAAACTTCCTTGGTCATTGCAACTTGCTTGGGCATTGCAACATGAATCCTACAAGGGGGCCTCTCTTTCCCATCTCGCAGCTTGGGTATTGCAACATGAATCCTATTGAGACAACTACTGATCTTCTTCAACTTCATCTTAATTTCCATTCTCTACTCCAACAACCTCTTGCATGCTGCATTCTTCACTGCAATCACCCCTTCTTCCTTCAAAGCACTCATAGAGAGTAGCATCTAGTGGTTGCAAATCTGCACCCATATTTTTCCCAGCCTCAGATCTCATCTCCGCAACCAATTTTGAATCCTCCTCTAGTAGTGTCTCTAGTGGTTGCAAATCAATCTTATTACAAACTACAATAAGAGTCTTATTGGAAAACAAAGGTTTTATGTTGTGAAATAGAGCTGCTTGTTGCGCAATACTATAACCATAGGACCCTGAAACATCAAGGAAAAATAAAACAACCACCTTCAAGTGAGCCAAGGCAATAATACTAAGCATATCGATGGTGTTCTTGTCCTCCAACGGGTGGTCCAAAATACCAAGGGTATCAATAACCTGATACCTCAAGTACTTATGATCAGTATGCCCAACAAATAAAGACTTAGTAGTAAAAGCATAAGGTTGTACATCCACATCATCCCTAGTAATCTTATTAATAAAGAACTCTTGCCAACATTAGGGTACCCACAGATCAAAATAGTCCTGGTATTTGGGTCAATAGACGACAACCTTTCCATATGATGCCTCACCTATTTGAGGTAAGCCAAACTTGGTCCAATTCTCTTAACAATGGTACACATCCATCCAAGTGCATCAACCTTCAAAGATTTGCAGCAGTAAAGAGAATCCCCATATTTTATCATCCTAACATAGTCTTTGGCCACTTTGGCAATGAGATTGTGAGCAGTATTGATCTTGCCAAGGGCCAACTTGTTCCTGAAATTATACTGCACCATTTTTTCTCTCTCTTTCTCTTTGCCTACACTGATTCTTCCCCAAATTTGATCGCTCAATTAGAAAATAGACCGAGCAGGGACCTACTGACAACAAGAAATAGTCATGATGTTTGTAGTGGTCTTGAGAAGTTTGGTTTCTTGGATCCTTAGTTAAGCCCTTAATGCAGAGGAAAGGGTGGTGGACTGGTAGACAAGATAAGTTACTCAAATTTGGTTTACAAATGAACTATTTCACTCAATGCCAAATGAAACTTCAAGAGACTCAACCTAGCCAAGACTCCTCCCAATGCAAATCAATGAGGCCTAATGGCTCTGCCTTGTAGCCTTGCAGAGACCTTTTTGGTCTTTAAACTCTACACTTCCCCAAAACACTAGAAGATATAAACATAGATATAGACACCCTTTTGGCCATAAATAAACATACCAAAGACTTAGGTATTGGTACTTTGGAGAAAATTGTAGTCCCCTGCCTGTAGCCCTGTAAATACACTAGAAAATTGGTGATTTTTCAAAGAAACTACTAGTTGTCTATATCCTCAAGCCTCAAAACTCTAGAAAGTGTCTCTTTATGACACAAAACCTCTAAATCCAAGAGGAATTAGACCCAAACCTTGGGGAACATCAAAATCCCCAAATTAGTTACACCAAACCCTTGATTCAAGGGTTTCTTCAATCTCACCCTTCCAAGCACTTCCTAGATCAATTGGTGATTGATTCACCATTCACACTACCATAAAAGACTATTCCAATCATAAAATCCCTATGTCATTCAACCCAAACACCTGTTGCTATACTTGTGCCATGAATTTTAATGGAACATTCCCTGTCACAGCCAATGATCACTCTTTTCCTTCAAACTTCTACAACTTCCAAGTTAGATTAATATTGTACATGGTTAATAATCCCCATTCCATGGATTCTAGGCCTCTGAGTCCATGGAATGGTTATTAATTACAAGCAAACCTCATAATAGAGAAAGGAAACTTAGTAAAACCAGTATATGCCGCTGTTTGTGAGGATATAGTCATGATATGTGCCTCTCAAACCTCTCCAAACATGTAAGATTGTCTTTAAATACTTTATTTATCTCTTCTAAACATTAACCAAATCAAACCTACATTTGAATCCACACACAATAACCCAAAATGAAGGGTTTTGTATCCTTTAATGAATCTCAATCACTAGTAACGCATGGACCGTCAAACCAATAGTCTCCAAAGCATTCAATAAGTGAATATGAATGTTTAAAAACTATTCCTTATTGCATAGTGGAAAGGAAAAACCAAAACAAGACTTTAACACCTTTAAGATCAGTACTGATTTCAATTAGAAATCTTGTCTTTTATTTGATTTCTTGTTTCATCCATACACCAGGCTTCTCTACTGTACTATGGATTCCAAAGACATCTATAAATCTTCCTCTCAACTTCCCCAACCACTACTAATCAGTACAAAGTTTATTCTAACACTATATTATATCTTATTCTAATTGAGATTTTTAATTGGGAAAAATTGTGTTTAATAAAATGGAAGTGGTCTCAATAGCATAGAGATATAAAAAGAAAATTAATTTAGAGTTTAGCCCAAGAATTGTGGAATATAGTTTTTGTCATTTCTATACACATTGCTGATTTCATTGTCTTGCACAATGCATATTGCATAGTGCATGAATAATGACTAGATGCAAATAGTTTTTAAATTATCAATTACAATCTACTTTCTACAAAGTCGACCTACAAACTAAGTAGAAACTTCTGAGAAATTTGACGTATCCAATGACTCTTGTTGCTATGAAGATAGCTATAAGAGGTTGTAGAGCTTGATGATGAAGGTCTTGGGTGAAAGTCTCTATTAAGTCTTTCAGCTAGATGACTATCCTTTGAGTGCAAGTGCTAGTATTAATTAGGTTGAACCTTTCATTTTATAGAAAGCTTATTTTCTTTGCAAATGAGTTAGAATGCTTCTATGTTCTTGTCACTAGGATTAAAAGGTCTTATTACAATGTTCTTTGTTGTGGGGAAGGAGGTCAATCTTCATTGTCTTCATTGTGGGGGACAATGAAGATTTGTATGACAAATAGCAGGTCTTCTTTAGTATCTTATAATAACATGCTAAACTGATAAAGGTGTTATCTACATTTAATCTACCAATTACTAATAGATTAAGCATATTATTACTATGCTTAATGTTCCATTTAAATACATTTAACACAAAAAACAAATTTACAAAACTGAACCAATGGCATGTTTACAACAAAGGTGTAATAGAACTCCCAACAATTCTTAAACATACTTTATCTGATATGATGAATTCTTAAACAATTAAGGTTGGAGTAGACATAGTTATCACACAATTTTTTGTGTGGTACAAGGAAGATTTGGCTAGGTCAAATATTCCTTCATGCTAGCAGTCTACAGAATTAGACCTTTATTAACAATTCATCATATCCGATAAAGTATGTTTAAGAATTGTTGGGACTGGTCCTAATTTGGCATGTATTAAACATAATAGAATTTTCAACATATTATTATCATTCTATTTCTTTGTTGTAAACATGCCATTGGTTCAGTTTTGTAAAAAAAATTTGTGTTAAATGCATTTTTACAAACCAATTGTTAAACAAGAAAGCACTAGCAGTGAGGAGGGGTCTTCTTCTAAGGAGATTGATGAAGATTGTGCACCTCAAAAACCAATTCATAAGGTACCAATCATGTTTTCTATTCTCTTATATTTTTGGATTGGTAAATCTCCTTAGTTTCATGTCCTTTCTTTTGATTACTATGGATGAGATATATATCTTACATTTAACATTCAACTTCTTTACATTTTAGAACATGTAGTGTGTAAATGAGGATTTTACCAAATCAACTTTTAACATAAACTGAAAACACCAAATTGATTTCTTGCCATTTCAACTTGACAAAATATTTGCATTTGACCAATAACTGTGAGCAACTAAATGATAATTCCACATACCTGTATCTTTGTAAAATAAATGGAACATCAAAAAGATGGCTAAGTGAATACCGCCATGATTTTTATCTACTGAATATTGGAAAAAAAAAAGCACCAAAAAGAATCGTGTTTTGTTGTAGCTCAATATATTGAAAACCCTAGTGAAAATCCCAACTAAAATTCTATCAAAATTGCACTCAAAATAAAAATCATGGTGGCAGCCACTTAGGGATCAAAATAGAGAAAATAAATCAAAATCGTTCTTTGTCATATTTCCTTTTAACAAAGTCTCAACTATCAATGATATAATACATTTGATGCCCTAAGCTATCAATACAAATGGTGCCAAGCTAGAAGCTCATGAGATGTCCATTTGATAACCAGAGTCAACAATTCAAAATAGTGAATCGATATCCTTGAGAACAAGCATCAATAACATCAAATAATGGAGATAAATCATGGGCTAGGGCACAACACCAATAGAATGCGGTCATTTCATAGATAATCTCAATAATATACAATGGTCATGTCAGTAATATCAACAAACGTGAATCCAAACATTTCAAAACAGTGAATTGATTTCCTTGAGAAAAAGCACCAATAACATCAAATAATGGAGATAAAGCATGGGCTAGGGCATGACACCAGTAGAATGCGGTCATTTCATAGAGCATCTCAACAATATACAATGATCGTGCCAATAATATCAACAAACATGAATCTAAACATTTCAAACTAGTGAATCGATATCCTTGAGCACAAGCACCAATAACATCAAATAATGGAGAAAAAGCATGGGCTAGGGCACGACACCAGTAGAATGTGGTCATTTCAATGAGCATCTCCACAATATACAATGGTCGTGCTAGTAATATCAACAAATGTGTATCTAATTTCATGATTCATGATCAAATAAAATGCAATGCATTTGAAATTTGCAATCAAATATGATGTCAGAGGCTTGAAAGACATTTCTCGTCAAAGATACCAGATCAAAGATGAAATCACATACCTTCTCTAGCGCTCAGATTTCTCCTACTCCTTTTTGTAATCGAAATAAAAATGATTTGGCTGTTTCACTTTTTTTTTCATCTATACCCCGAAACTGTCGAAATTCCAATGGTCAATTTAAAACCCATTAGAATACCGACACCATCAGGGACTATTAAAAAAAAAAACACCAAATTCATAAAAAAAGAATTATCCATCAAAATTTTCTGTCGAAATTTGGCCCCAAATATAGTAGTGAGGGTCCACCTCTCGAACCACCTCCTAATTTAAATGTAGATTTTCTATAAGAATTCGATAATTTGGTCGGGATTATCCTTGACCAAATGCCTCTAGTTGTATAACAGAATGTGCATCAAGGTTTGGAAGGACGTGGGTCCTTAGTCAGAGAACAAAGTAGGAGTCCCCCTCCTAGGTTCGCTAAGGGATAGGTCAAATAGGTAATTGGGTCCATTGGTGGAACAAAGCCTCCACCCAAGATTGAGTTCATAGGTTTGAGAGAGCACCCCCTAATGTAGGTGATCAGATCAGAGAGCTGATGTGACTTCAACCACCTCTATTTTTGGGGTCTACATATGGGACAAATGCCTATTCTTGGCTTTTGAGCCTAGAGCGGTGTTTTGGGTTGTGCCCTTATGAGAGAAATCTCAAAGAACGCTTTGATATTCATCTCCTTAGAGGAGGAGCCTCCACTTGGTGAAAACATGAGGAATTCAAGGGACATATGGTCACTGACAGCCTAACATGGGACACCTTCCTATAGATATTTAGGGCTAGATATTTATTGGAGTAGTTTAGGCAGTGTCGCATAGACGAATTACATGATCTACAATAGATAGGACTTTTAGTGTCCTAGTATGAGGGAAAGTTTATAGACCTCCTCCCCTGTTTGAGTATATGATAGATGAGAAGATTTATGTCAACTACTTCATTAAGGGATTGAACCTATCTATAGCAGACATGGTATGCATGGTGCCACCAAGGTACTTGTGTTTCATGTGTGATAGAGCCTTGGTAGCTAAGGAGGTAGTTAAGGGATCTCAGTATTGTAATATCGCACCTCAGAGTTTAGGTTATCAAAATCCCCCATGGAAGGGGAATCAAAGGAACTCCTCATGGTCATTTAGAGCCCCATAGTTGCAATAGTAGCATTAGTCTCAGTAGTCTTAGCTGAACTAGAGACAGAGGCCACCTTAGGGTTAGCAGGGATCAATGCCCAAGAAGTGGTAGTTTGAAGGTCCTAAGAGAGACCAAAAACCATAGGCACCTTATAGACCTCTAGCATGTACTCAATAGTCCTATAGGGGAGGGTACAAAGGGTCTACTAGGATAGGAGGTTCATATAATTCTAGAGCTTAGGGCATGCATGTTCAGGAATGAGGACCATGCTACACTTGTGGTGTCATGGGGAACATAGCTAAGGAATGTCCTCGGCGAGGTAGTCAGTGGGAAGCGATGTAAAAACCTACAGTTGGGGACATGGGAAATTCCCATAGATTTTTTGTAGTGGTTGACAACCACCAAGAAAAGCATTAGGCCACTGTCATTGAGGCCATGGGTATGATCGAAGGTAGTGATGTTTCTATATTATTTGATACTGGAGCTACTGACTCCTTTGTTTCTCCATTGGTTGTGGAGCATTGCGAGCTAGTGGCAGCTAGGCAAGATGTTAGATGGGAGGTTGAGTTAGCTTCAAGAGCTAGAGTGTCTATTACCTCAATGGTTAGAGGTTGAGTTAGCTTCAAGAGCTAGAGTGTCTATTACCTCTATTACTTGGCATGGATTGGCTATATGCCCACAAGGCCAAGCTAGATTTTCATAAGAAGAAGATTGAATGCTTGGATGATGATGGCAATGCTACTTTGATTTATGGAATTTAGAGACTTGTATCCCTTTGCATGATCTCCGCTATGCAACTTAAGAAAAACATGTAGAAGGAATATCATTTATTTTCTATCACCACCAGTGATAGAGAGGACATGGTAGAAAAAGAGGTCTCACTGGATGACCATCCCATTTTGTGGGAATATGAAAATGTGTTTCCTACATAGCTACTTGGTATGCCTCCTCATAGGGAAGTTTACTTTCACATAGATCTTGTACTAGGAGTTGAACCAGTTTCCACAGTACCTTATAGGATGATCACTAATGAGCTTAACAATCTCAAGTTGTAGCTTGAGGAACTGTTAGAGAAAGGACTTATCCATCCTAGTGTTTCTCCTTGGCATCCACCAGTGAAATTCATGAAGAAGAAGGATGGATCTCTTAGGTTGTGTATGGATTACTACTAGTTGAATAAAGTAACCATCAAGAATCGATATCCACTTCCTATGATAGATGACCTATTTGATCATCTATTGGGTGACCGAGTGTTCTCCAAGATAGATCTTAAGTTAGGATATCACCAATTGAGGATAGTGGATAGTGATATTCACAAGACCACATTCCACACTAGATGTGGCCACTATGAGTTTATTATGGTTCCATTTGGTCTTACAAATGCTCCAACAATATTCACGAGTCTCATGAATGGATTATTTCATACATTCCTTGACAATTTTGTTGTGGTATTCATTGATGATATATTAATTTATTCAAAGGATGAGAGAGAGCACAAAGAGCACCTAAGACAAGTCTTGCAGTTCCTTAGGGATAATCATTTGTTTGGCAGCTTGTCAAAGTGTGCATTTTTCAAATTAGAGGTCAAATATTTGGGTCATGTGATATCTGGTGATGGGATCTCATTAGATCCATCGAAGATTGATGCCATTATGGATTGGCCACCACCTACCACTGTGACTAAGGTGAGAAATTTCATGGGTCTAGCTAATTATTAAAAAAAAATTTTTGAAGGATTCTCTCAAGTGGCACACTCCATCACTTCTCTTCAGCGTAAGGGAAAGAATTTTGAGTGGACTAAGAAGTGTGATAGAGCCTTTCAGGAGCTCAAGAAAGAACTTACTAGTGCACCCATTCTTGTTGTTTCAGAGCCTTCAACAGACTTTATGGTTTGCACAGATGCTTCCCTAGATTGTTTAGGGGTAGTTCTTATGCAGGGTGGGCGAGCTATAGCCTAGGAGACGAGGAAACTAAAGACTCGCGAGATCAACTACCCTACCCATGATCTTGAACTTGCAACAGTGGTGCATGCCTTAGTGAGATGACAACATTTCCTCTTAGGACATCAGTTTTAACTTCATTTAGACTATCAGAGTCTTCAGTACATCTTCACACAACCAAACCTTAATTCTCGACAGAGGAGATGGATGGAGTTCTTGTGAAAATATGATTTTGATGTTAATTACATCAAGGGTAAAGATAATGTTGTTGTAGATACCTTGAGTAGGAGATGACATGATCTTTCTTCTATGTCCATAGGCACCTATTTGAGAGATCACATTCTTCATCACTTGTAACATGAAGATGAGATGTATGTCGAAGTTAGCGATTTGATTCGATCTTAGAAACCCCTTATGGGGAAGTATTTAGATTATACATTGGAGACTGATGACTCTTACATCATAGAGGACACATATATATACCTTCTTCTATAGGATTATGTGATCTTGTTATGCTAGATGCCCATAGATCCCCTTATCATGTGGCATGTCCCATAATTAAGAAGATGCATGCCGACTTGAGATAGTTATATCATTGGACAAGCATGAGATCATAGATTATTGAGTTGGTAGCTAGGTTCTTAGAATGCTAGAGGGTGAAGGAGGAACATCGTCATCCAAGTGGTCTTCTTTAGCCTCATGAGATACCAGTGTGGAAGTGGGACACCATTTCTATGGACTTCATTTTTAGTATTCTTATGTCATCTTGCCTTCATGATGCCATCATGGTGACAGTTGACAAGTTGACCAAGGTGGATCACTTCTCACCCATGCATACTACATTTACTGCACCATCCATAGCATAGGTGTTCTTGTGAGATATAGTCATACTGCATGGTGTACCTCATAAGATCATCTCAAATAGAGATTCTCTCTTCACTTTATCCTTTTAGAGAGAACTACATGCAACTATGGGTACTAGGCTCAACTTTAGTACAACCTATAATCTTGAGACAAATGGATAGACTGAAAGGGTCAATCAAGTGTTAGCAGACATGCTATGCATGTATGTGATAGACCATAAGACCCGGTGGAAGGAATACCTTCATTTAGTTGAGTTTTCCTATAACAGTAGACATCATACATCCTTGGGTATGCCTCCTTACCAAGCACTTTATGGTAGACCTTGCAAGACACCACTCATTTGGGATAGGATCGAGGATAGATTTTCCATTGGTCTGGAGCTAGTCAAAGATATGGAGTAGTAGTTAACCTTGATTAGGCAGTGTCTTGGAGAGGCTTAGGATAGACAAAAGAAGTATGCTAATGCAAAGTGGATAGATTGAGCCTATTTAGATGGAGACAAGGTCTTCTTGAGAGTGCGAACACATAAGATTCCAATCCATTTTGGAAATGTGTCTAAGATTGCACCTTGATTTTTTGGACCATTGAGATCCTTGAGAGGATAGGACCAATTGCATACCATTTATCTTTTCCACCTAGTCTGTCACGCATCCATGATGTGTTTCATGTTTCAATTTTGAGGAAGTATATTTATGATGAGACTCATCTGATAGATTGGGGTGCCTTGCAGGTAGAGTCAAACGAATAGCTAGATTTTGAGCCCATTCGTATATTGGCTTGATAGACCCTGGTACTTTGAGGTAGGGAGCCAGACCAGGTTAGGGTGTAGTGAGATTGTTATGACAAGGTCACAACTTCATGGGAGGATGCAACACAGATGAGGTCACAATTCCCCCACCTCTTTGATTAACTCTAGGAGGATGTGCATGCCTAAAGGGGGAGGATGTGAGGCCTACCCCAGCCCATCATAGCTTAGTACCATTTTTCCCTTATTATCCTTTTTAGTTGACACTATTTTTGAGACACTCAGACTGGCAAAAACTTTAGTGGTGATTATTCACCATTGTGTGAATGTCGCATGTCAACAACCTAGGATTTTGTGAATATAATGCATATATTGGATTGACCCTATTGCCCAAAATTTATTAATATTGGGTCCAATGCTCGGGCCCATCACCCATCGCCCATTGGTTTATTTAATTTTCTCCATTTCTTTCACATTATCACCAATGAAATATAATTTTTGGACATGGTAAATTTTAAACATTTGCCTATAATTATTTATTTATTTTTATTTTTGTGTTTTTTTATTTACTTCCTTATTTATCCACACTCTCGCTCTTGCATTCTCGTGTTGGTTTTTTAGAATTCCTCGTATTTTCTCCCGTTGATCTTCTATCTTTTATTTTTATGCTCTCTTTCTCTTCATGCCTTTTGTTAGTTCGCCTTTTTACTTTCATGTTCCTCGCCTTTATATATATATATATATATATATATATATATATATATATATATATATATATATATATATATATATATATATTATTACAAGCTGGCTCACTCAGATATGCAAGTACATATACATTTACATGTATATATACATATGCATATTCTTTTAATTATTTTATTAATTTTACTTTTGTTATTGTCTCTTTAGTTTTGGAATGTGGCTTTATTTTTTCCTTTGTTTCCTTTAGTGTTGAGGTGTAGGTCAAACCAATTTTTTATATTTGTTATCCCTTTGTACTTCTCTCCTCTCTCTCATTTCCCTTCTCCCTCCTCCTCCTTTTATTGCCCTCTAGATCTGCATTCTACCATTTCTTGTCCTCTTGCTCTTGTTGTTTGACATCCTGATGATGGATCATGTAGTATGATCTGAAACATTGATGGGAAAAAAATCTACACAATCATATCCAGAAACTAATATAATCAAAACATAATATTATCAACACAAATAATCATGCCTAGTGAGCTAGCAATAATGATTAGGAAATTAGGGTAAGGTAAAGGGAAACCTAAAAACTCTATCCAAACTAGCATGTGAAGAACCTTTTCATTAGAGACCAAAAATTCTTGAGTTCAATGTTGAAAAAAGAAAAGGGATGTATGGACTTGTGAAGGGCCATATTTAATATTTTTATGTATTTGTTTTCTATTTTGAGATTTTTCTTTTATTAGGTTAGAGAGTATTTACATTTGACTTTGAGTAATTCAAGATTGATTTCAAATTTATATTTTTAAATTTAAATTCTTAGCCCGTATCTCTTTTCACAAGTATCATTGAGAGTTAATTTGGTATATGATGTTACATAACTGAGAGGGGGGGTGAATCAATTAATTATAGTTATCCTCCAGTCCCAAATCTCCTAGATGTATATATTCAAACTTTTTAATCAAATTATCAACTTGGTAAGCTATCAACAATATATTTTTCTTCATCTATCGATTGACAATCAATTCAATATTGTATTTACCGATTTGACTAGTTATGCAATGTGTAAAGTAAAATAACAATTCAATCACATCAAATACACATAACACATAGATTTTTAACATGGAAACCCTGTTAAGGGAAAAACCACCTGGGACCGATAACCCAAAATAATTCACTCTTCTGAATTGAGCTCAGTTAGAAGCCAACCCTGTCAAAGGTTACAAAACACACTGTAAGGTGTGACCTGGTTAGAGTATATATCACTGATAGTTCTCACTTGACCAGCATTCACTATGGTGTCAACAATAAAAGCAAAAACATTCATTGAATCTCATATTGATGATGAACTGAAATTGATTGAATACCTGAATGACTTGAAGATCAGTGATTAGAGATCACTGAGTTACTCAAATGATATGTAAGATAATCAAATCAGTCATTATGTTGTCATTGATGTCAACTAGTTTTGACAGTACTTATCATGTAAGTTAAAAACATCTAAACATCTGTAAAAAGAGAGAAAAGATGAAGAACTAAGATATCTACATGGAGAAAGATGGATATGATAGATGAGGATAAGGAATACTTTGGGTAACTTATTGATGAGTCTATGATCTCATATTGTTGACTTGATTATGTTGCATTAATCTTTTATGAAGAAGGAAGAAAAATTGTACAAGACAATGTGGTCGGTAAATGAAGACTTTAGTATACACCGAGCCAGTGTAGTGTATACCGAGTGACAATATTAACTGAGCTTGTATTTGTCGACACATTTCTTTGTTAACCGACTATGGATGAAAGTATAAAATGCTTAGTTTAGACGACATGAAATGATGAGCTAGAAATTGTTATGATTTTGAGATTGAGGATAAAGTTTGTTATGAGATCCATGGCTGAAAAATTTAGAGAAGATCTAAAGGATGGAATTGAAATGTGTTATTGACACAACTGCTGAGGAAGGTTTAAGAGGCAAAATCAACAAAGAAGAATAAGCGGCAAAATCTGATGGTTGATATGAAAATGGTTTATCTATCTATATAAGAGATATGAGTTTCTTTATTGAAACATGATGAAAGAAAGAAGACTATAGATATTTCACGTGAATATAGTTTCATGCATGTTGATCAAACTAGTTGAAGGAGAACCAAACTGTAGAACATTACTGAGTGTCAGAGAGCTACTACCGAGTGAAAGTAAGTTGAGGAAGTGAATTGAAATATTGATAAGAGGATTCGTATGGGCTTAGAATATATCTAAACATCTACAAATTGAGTTGTATTGTAATTAGATCAACTATTGTTTTAGTTTAACCATTGATACAGAAAATCTCCTAACCAAGTGGACTTAACCTTCTTATGTTATGCCCCTATGTCATTCAAGGAATGTACATTGTTAGCTTGTTGACCCCATAGTGAATGTTGGTCAAAAGTTAACTATTAGTCTTAAATACTCTAAAAGGGTCACACCTAACAGTGTGTTTGTAACCTTTAACAAGGTTGGCTCTTCACCAAGCTCACTTCAAAAGAGTGAAAATTATTTTGAGTTACCGGTCCCAAGTGGTTTTTCCCTTAGTAGGGTTTCCGTGTTAAATCATTGTGTTATATGTTTTTTTGATGATTGTTTTATTTTCATACTTTACATACTGCATATTTTATTTGGACAGTAATCACAGTGAACTAATTAACTGGTAATCGGTAAAAGGCACAGATAGTTTAATAGTTTATGTTACCGAGCTGTATAATTTATTGAAATTGTTTTGAGAGTTACATCTTTGTATTTGGGACTATAGGATAAATGATCTAACTGATTCACCCCCCCCCCCTCTCAATTATTCTAACAATTGGTATTAGAGCTTACTGGTTTCTTTGACAGAAGTTTTAAGGACTTAAGCAGAAAGATTACAAGATGTATAAGAGGGAAGTACCGAAGTTGATCAAGGACAACTTTTCTACATGGAAAAGTTAGATGAGACTTCACATATCTAGAATTGGAGATTCTACATTATACTTACTAGACAATGGCTACATTCAACCATCGACTAGACCTTTGACTATTGATCAATTGAAAGATCGACATGAACAAAACATGACTATGATAGAGATTGTTGCTGCTCTATTTGATGTTGAATTTGAGGATGTCAAAGATTTCACTACAGAAAAGGAGATGTGGGATAAACTTGCCCTAGTACATGGTGGTGATGCAAATGTGATGAGAGCCAGAGATGAAATCTTGAGAGGTAGATTTGATGTTATGAAAATGAAGGAAGGAGAAAACATAGTACAATACTCAAACCGAATTAAAGAGGTTGTCAATGCTATTCATGGAGCTAGTGGTATCATTGAGGAGGATACTGTGGTAAGTAAAATTTTGAGAACACTTTTGCCTACCTATGCAATAAAAATATCTGCAATTCATGAAATGAGGTCTACACCCAATAGCACACTTACTCTCGATAGTTTGATTGGAAAGTTAACCACTTTTGAGCTGAACAATTATGATAATAGTGTTGTACCAACTGTTGAGTCTTCTTTTATGTATTCTCTTAAGATTGGTAAATCTAGTAGTACGTACAATATAAGGAGTGAAATTGATAGCAATACCAATGATGAGCTTGATGAACTAGAAGCACTAATGGCTTGGAGACTGCAGAAAGGTAAAGGAAGATATAAGGGTAAATTACCTTTAGCTTGTTTTAATTAAAAAGAAGTTGGTCATATTGCTGCTAGATGCCTGAACAGGAAAGAAGATGAGAATGAAAGAGACAGATCCAAAGGTGGAAGCTACGGCAAAAGGAATAAAAAAGATAACTGACAGTACAATAGAGACAACTGAGATAAAAAAGATAAAGGTAAAAAGGTATGTTACATTGCTGAAGAGAATGACACCGACACAGATGATGACACTGAGGTGGTGTTTGTTGCAATGAAAGATGATTCAGAGGAAGAGGAAAGGTATGTAGAAATAGCACTCATTTCTAAAGTTAGTAAAAATGATACTTGGATCATTGATAGTGGTTGTACACATCACCTGACTAGTGATGAAGATAAGTTTGATCATCTTTAGCATTATAATGGAGGATCAGTAAAAATGGGTAATGACACACCTTGCATGGTTAAAGGAAAAGGATCTTTATTGATAAATGATAAAATCAGGTGTGATAATGCTTATTGGGTAAAAGGACTTAATTAAAATTTTCTAAGTGTAGCACAACTTAACAACTTAGGTCATGGAGTGGCATTTGAAAGCAAGAAGGTGATAATATATGATGAAAGTGGAAAGCTTGTCAGAATAGTAGGACAATCAAAAGGTAACTTATTTTATCTTAACAATGATGAGACTTCTTGTTTACTAGTGAAAAATAAGGATGCATGGTTATGGCATAAAATGTTATGTCATGTAAATTATGATAACATGATTAAGATCAATAGAAAAAGAAAAGATAGAGGAATGCCTAGCCTAACTAAACATGATCATGTTATGTGTCATCAATGTCAGAAAGGGAAGATGAAAAAATCTAGTATTAAAAGTAAAGAGTATTCAACAAAAGTAATATTGGAGTTAGTTCACACCGACCTATGTGGTCCCATGAGAACTCAAAGCTACTATGGTGATAGATACTTTATTATGTTTGTTGATGATTATACTAGATTGATGACTTTCATGTTTTTAAAAGAGAAATCTGAGGCATTTAAAATATTTAAATGGTACAAGGATAAAGTAGAAAAAGAAACCAGAAAAGAACTGAAATGCTTGAGTTTTGATAGAGGTGGTGAGTTTATTTCTGATGAATTCACTAACTATTTTAATGAGCATGGCATCAAAAGACAGGTTTCTACACCTAGAACACCGCAGTAGAATGGGATTGCTGAAAGGAGAAATAGATCTATTGTTGATTGTGCAAGAACACTAATGATAGAGAAAAATGTTGCATAGATGTATTGGAGAGAAGCAGTTAGCACAGATGTATATGTCCTAAACTAAGTTCAACTAAAGAAAGACACAAACAAGACACCCTATGAGTTATGGTTTAGATACACACTGAGTGTAAGTTACCTCAGAATTTTTGGTAGAAAATGTTTTATTCTGAAAGATGATAGGAATGGGAAATTTCAATCTAAAGGTGATGAGGGAATATTCCTTGGATATTCTACTAAACGTAAAGCTTACAAGTGTTTGAATAAGGTTACTAATAAGATGATTTAAAGTGTTGATGTTAGAGTTGATGAATTTTCTGATAAAAATGATGAAGAAAGCATTAAGGAGCTAGAAGACTATGGTATATTTTCTTATGTTTAACATCCAGAGTACCTACCGAAGCCATAGGCTGAGTCGACTGAGCATCAGGAAGATAACACTGAGGAACAACAAAGGGAAATTGAGGATCAGGAAGAAGTTGTCGAGCAAGGAAATGAACCTGAACAAAATGATGAAAAAAGAAGAGATCAAGTGCTAGCAAGATTTGTCAAAAGACATCATCCTGAGAATCAAATCATTAGAGATAAGAAAGCAGGCATGATGACAAGAAGTAAGTTAAGAAAAAATGTATGCTTAGTTTGTGAGTTTGAACCTAAGAATGTTAAGGTTGCACTTGAGAATGATGAATCGATCAATGCTATGAATGAAGAGATTGAACAAATTGAGAAAAATAAGACATGGACTTTAGTACCTAGGCTAAAAGATAAAAATGTTATTGGTACTAAATGGATTTTAAGAAATAATATGATCGAAAATGGAGAGGTTACAAGGAATAAAGGTAGACTTGTTTGCAAGGGATATGCACAAGAAGAAGGTATTGATTATGGTGAAAATTTTTCACCTGTTGCTAGACTAGAAGGAGTCTACATGTTACTTGCATATGTTGCACATAAGAAATTTAAGGTATATCAAATGGATGTTAAGTCATCTTTTCTGAATGGAATATTAGAAGAGGAGGTCTACATAGAACAACCAGAAGGATTTGTTGATCTGAGTCAGAAAGACATGGTATGTAGACTGCATAAAGCTTTATATGGATTAAAGTAGGCACCAAGAGCATGGTATGAAAGGTTACATACTTATCTTTTAAGTATTGGTTTTGTAAGAACTGGTGAAAACAATAATTTGTACATGAAAGGAGGATTTGATGATACTATTTTGATTGTTGAAATATTTGTGGATAATATAATCTTTGGAGGACAAGATCATATTTGTAAATATTTTGCTGATGAGATGAGAAAGGAATTTTAAATGTCAATGTTTGGAGAGATTAAATTCTTTCTAGGCTTGCAGGTTATTCAGCAAAATGATGGAATTTTCATCACACAATCAAAGTACATTAAGGAAGTATTGAGAACATATGGTATGGAAGATGCTAAACCAATAGGAACACCAATGGTTATAAGCTGAAAATTGACAAAAGATGATGAATCTACAGAGGTAAATCAAACATTATACTGATCTATGATTGGTAAACTGATGTATGTAGTACATAGTAGGCCTGATATTGCACATGCAATGGGGATTGTGGCTAGATTTTCTGCCAATCCAAAGGATTCACATATGGCTGTAGTGAAAAGAATCTTGAGATACCTAAAGAAAACAAAGGATTATGGTTCATGGTATCCTAAGGAAGGAAAATTTGAACTAAGAGTTTACACCAACACAGATTGGGATGGAAATATAGATGACAGAAAGAGCACAAATGGAGGAGCATTTTTCTTTGGTGAAAGACTTGTAACTTGGACAAGTAAGAAACAACCTTGTATTTCTCAGTCTACTACTGAAGCAGAGTATGTTGCTGCTACTATGTAAACTATTCAAACATTGCTTATATCAAACAAGTGTTGGAAGGGATGAATGAGGTAATCACTGAGCCGGTGATTATATATTTTGACAACACTAGTGCTGTAAATATTTCTAAGAATCATGTGATGTATTCAAAGACAAAGAATATATAAATTATCATTACTTAAGAGAAAAAGTACAAGAGAAGCAAGTCAAACTAGAATATGTTACATCAAAAGAGCAACTTGCTGATATCTTTACCAAGCCTCTACTGAAGGACACTTTTGAATACTTGAGGACTAGACTAGGGGTCTGTCCCCTGTCTACTGGTCACTAATGTGATCTGGAGGTTGCATCAGCCTATTCTTTTTAGAAGATCATTCATGTTGATGCAACATAGCTCACACTTTGGATTATGTCTAAGGTTGTGAAAGATTTGAGGAGCTAGAATAGAGAATTTGCATATCAGGATAAAGAGATACATTTTTTGCACCAAACATAGAGAGTTACCTGGCTATTGCAGAGCTGTATGTTTTATGTCTTTCTTTGGCATTGCTATCAAAGGGAGAGATGGCTACAATATGAAAATTATATTGGAGAGGAATCAAAGAAAGGGAGAGTTTGAATATTTGTTGCTGAGAACAAGACCCTGCGGATGTAGGGAGAGCTTGCATGTAAATGTCTATTATGTAATGTAGTGATTAAACATATTAAATATCAAGCTAGGGAGAGCTTACCAAGCTACAACATTTACTTACATAGTTGTAGAATACATGTTTTGTATGTGTATGGCATATTTCATATTGCTTGTGTTTCCATCAATGCAAAACGGAGAGATTGATGAACTAAAACTGATTGAATACCTAAATGACTTGAAGATCAGTGATTAGAGATCACTGGGTTACTAAAATGATATGTAAGATAATCAAATCAGTCATTATATTGTCATTGATGTCAACTAGTTTTGACAGTACTTATCATGTAAGTTACAAACATCTAAACATTTGTAAAAAGAGAGAAAAGATGAAGAACTAAGATATCTACATGGATAAAGATGGATATGATAGATGAGGATAAGGAATACTTTGGGTAACTTATTGATGATTCTATGATCTCATATTGTTGACTTGATTATGTTGCATTAATCTTTTATGAAGAAGGAAGAAAAATTGTACAAGACAATGTGGTCGGTAAATGAAGACTTTAGTATACACCGAGCTAGTGTAGAGTATACCGAGTGATAGTATTAACCGAGCTTGTATTCACCGACACATTTCTTTGCTAACCAAGTATGGATGAAAGTATTAAATGCTTAGTTTAGCTGACAGAAAATGACAAACTAGAAATTGTTATGATTTCGAGATTGAGGATAAAGTTTGTTATGAGATCCACTACTGACAAAATTTGGAGAAGATCTAAAGGATGGAGTTGGAACATGTTATTGACACAACTATCAAGGAAGGTTTAAGAGGCAAAATCAACAAAGAAGAATAAGTGGAAAAATATGATGGTTGATATGAAAATGGTTTATCTGTCTATATAAGAGATATGAGTTTCTTTATTGAAACATGTTAGAAGAAAGAAGAGTTTAGATATTTTGCATGAATATAGTTTCATGCATGCCTGATCAGATTGGTTGAAGGAGAACCAAATTGCAGAACATTACCAAGCGTCAAAGAGCTATTACCAAGTGAAAGTAAGTTGAGGAAGTGAATTAAAATATTGATAAGAGGATTTGTATGGGCTTAGAATAGATTTGAACATCTGCAAATTGTGTTGTATTGTAATGAAATCAACTATTGTTTCAGCTTAAATATTGATACATAAAATCTCCTAACCGAGTGGACTTAACTGTCTTATGTTATGCCCCTATGTCATTCAAGGAATGTACATTGTTATCTTATTGACCCCATAGTGAATGCTAGTCAAAATTTAATTGTTAGTCTTAAATCCTCTAACAAGGTCACACCTAACAGTGTGTTTGTAACCTTTAATAGGGTTGGCTCTTCACTGAGCTCACTTCAGAAGAGTGAAAATTATTTTGGGTTACCAATCCCAGGTGGTTTTTCCCTTAGCAGGGTTTCCATGTTAAATCATTTTGTTATGTATTTTTGCGATGATTGTTTTATTTTCATACTTTACATACTGCATATTTGATTTGGTTGGTAATCACAGTGAGTTAATTAACTGGTAATCGGTAAAAGGCACAGATAGTTTAATAGTTTATGTTACCGAGTTGCAAAATTTATTGAAATTGTTTTGAGAGTTACATCTTTGTATTTGGGACTGTAGGATAACTGATCTAATTGATTCACCCCCCCCCTCTCATTTATTCTAACAA